>JAJOZX010014552.1:0-76382 GCA_023014485.1 Bathynomus jamesi | reverse complement strand
TTTCATTCTCATATAAAAAAATACTTAACAGAATTATGTGAATAGCTAGTCATTAATTTATCATTTTCCTTTTTAATACAAGATTTTCAGTTTTTAAACTCTATAGATCTCTGATTTTATATTTGAAGATGACATTAGAAAAGGTCGAAAGTGTTGAATAATAAATGTTTGCAATACGGACTAGCCTTGTTGTTCCTTATTCGACTGAGATTTCCACCGCGAAAATCACTTGGCTTTCATTATATATATATATAAATGGAGCCAAGTGATTTTCGCGGTGGAAATCTCAGTCGAATAAGTGATATATATATATATATATAATATATATATATATATTATATATATATATATATATATATATCATCAGAACCCATAAAACTGGAATGAGTTTTATTTATTAAAAAATTTATTTCATTTTGATCGGTTTCATTTCATATTGTTTTCCCCCTTGAGTGCCTTATTCTCTCATCCTATCCCCCTTTGTTTTCTCTCTCTCTCTCTCCATATATATATTTTTATATATAGAGTTACAAGGAGTTAAAAGGAAAAGAAGTACCTCAAAAGGCCTTGCGGCCCATACCGAGGAGGTACCAATGGCAACGGATGCCATGAAAAATTTCTACACCCTCAAATAGTGTGCAAGATTCGGTCTAACCTTTTCTTGAACTGATCCACAGAGGAACTGTTCACAACTTCTGAAAGTAGCCTGTTCCACGTGTCACAGATCTTATAGGTAAAGTAATTCCCCCACACACTAGTGCTAAACCGTTTCAAATCCAACTTCCAACCATTGTTGCTAGTTGAGTTAGAATATAATAGAATAGAATAGAATAACCTTTATTAATAATAATAAAATATATAATTTTTTTTTCAATTTACAATGACATGAATAATTTTGAAGCTCGACTATTTATTTTATTTAATTTGGCCCTTAAGCTTTAGGCTTTACTGGGCTCTTATTAAAAATAAGCAGTTAGTTGTTAGTTGTTATAAATTAATAATAATAAATAAATAAATAAGTAAATAAGTATTATTAATAGTTAAAACATGTATTACAATATTAAACAATATTAACGGACAATATTAAACAAAATTAGTGACATTAATCCTAGATTTTTGTTAGTATGCCATTATTAATCGGGATTTCAACTTGGTTTTAAACAAATTTACATTCACAATATTTTTATATGGCATGCAAGTCATTCCATAGTTTCAATCCAATGAAAATGGGTAGTTTTTGAGATGAAGACAATCTAAATTGAGGTATAACAAGCTTTGATCTATTTCTGGTCTGATACGAGTGGATTTCTTGATGAGTTACAAAATATCTATTTACCCATTACAAATTAATGATTTTGTTCTTACACTTGTAAATAAAAATAAAATGTGCCAGTTTGGTTATATCGTTGAGCTTTAGTAGGTTTAGCTCTTTAAATAATGCACTAGATTGATCAAGGAAATCAGCATCAGATAATAACCTTATTGCTCGTTTTTGGATGACAAAGATACCATTTAATGCGTTGTTAGCGCAGTTTCCCCAAACGGGTGCAGTATGTTATATAAGGAAGACCAAGAGTATAAAGAGTCAATAAAACTTGTTTAGGGACTAAATTTCTAAGTTTAAACATTATAGCAACGCTCCTTGAAATCTCTTTCGCGATATAATTTACATGATCACTCCATTGCAAATTCTTATTTAGCATTACACCAAGAAATTTTGTTACAGTACACTCCTTTATGGCGATTTCATTAACATTAAGTTCATCAATATATACATTTCTTTTATTAGTAAAAATCATGAAATTTGTTTTACTGGTATTTAGGAAGAGTTTATTCGGTGGTCAACCATTTCATTACACTGATGAATTCTGAATTAAATATATTCTTAGCTGTATTAACATCTTTACAAGAAAAGAGAGTTCTATCATCTGCAAGCATTATGAAGTTCAGTATATCAGATGAACGTGGAAGGTCATTTATATATAATAAAAATAACAGTAGACCCAGAACTGAGCCCTGTGGCACACCATGTTTGACAAGCGCTTTAGTTGAGGAAACCTTATTTACTGATACAAAATGATATCTATTGGACAAATAACTTTTAAACCAATCACTGCTTGCTCCTCTAAAGCCGTAACAATATAATTTATTAAGTAGAATTTTATGGTCTATTACATCAAACGCCTTACTCAAATCCATAAATATTGATATCATTATTTCTTTGTTCTCCTTAGCTATATTTACATTTTCCATAAGATTTAAAATAGCCATTTCCGTTGTTTTATTATTACGGAAGCCATATTGATTTGGAGATAATAAATTGTAGGATTCTAAATATCGCTGCATTCTACTTTTTACAATTTTTTCAAAAACTTTGTTGAACACAGATAATGAACACACCGGCCTGTAATTTGTTGCTAGTGTAGGATCACCCCCTTTAAAAAGGGGTGTTATACAACCAGTTTTTAGCATTGATGGGAATATTCCTTTGGAAATACTTTGATTGATAATTTTAGCCAAAGTTGCAGATACCTTATCTTTAACAAGTTTCAATATAGGTACAGGAATGTTATGAATGTTATTTTTTGTATTTTTTAATTTACCAATAATATTCTGGACCTCAGTAGAGGTAGCAGGTACAAAAGAAAATTAATTTAGTGGGCTGGGTGGCATATATTCTAGAGGTGAGTGATCATTATTTATTAATTGTGAGCGAAGCTTATCCGCAATTGAAGTAAATGTGCATTTAAAGAGTTTGCAATAACAGTATCATCAGTATCATCGTTGAACCCGTGTAAGAGCTTGAAAACCTCGATGAGTTGACCGCGCAGCCTCCGAGTTTCCAGCGAAAACAAATTCAGGGCGCGTAAGTGTCGATTGTAGCCCATAGACCTAACGGAAGGGATTAACTTTGTGGCCCTCGCCTGGACTCGCTCCAGCCTCTCAATATCTTTCCTGAGGGTGGGCGACCAGAACTGCACAGTATACTCCAGGTGCAACCGAACCAGGGAATTGTACAGAGAGGACACACTCTCCTTGTTCCGAAATCGAAATTGCCTCCTGCTATAACCCAACAGCTTCTGGGCTTTCTTTTCCACCTCTAGGCACTGTTGTGTAAACTTAAGGTCGCTGCTAATTAGCACACCCAAGTCCTTTACTAAATCAGTGGCCTCGATATTACTTCCCAAAATGGAGTAGTGCGACTTGATATTGGCGTAGCCAATGTGCATCACCGACCACTCTCCTATCCTACGTAGGTCCGCATGCAGTTGGTCGATCGCTTTGGGCGTCCCAACATTGGCCCCAAGCTTTGTGTCAGCGAATTTGGCGATCTTACTGACGATGCCAGCGTCGATATCATTTATGTAAATGCAACAGTGGCCCCAAAACGGAACCCTGAGGAACCCCGCCAGTGACCGAGACCCAACCCGAACTAACCCCTTTAATTACAACCCTCTGCCGCCTATTCTTCAGCCAGTTTCTAATCCAGCTACTTACTTCCCCACCGATACCCAGCGCGCTGACTTTGGCCATTAGCTGGCGGTGAGGTACCTTATCAAAGGCTTTCTGAAAGTCGAGATAAAGTATATCAATCGCCCTCCCCCACATGACGTGGAAAAACTCGAGCAGGTTGGTGGGACACGACCTATGCCGTCTAAACCCATGTTGGAAGTCCCCAAGCAGCTTGTAGGAATCCAAATGGTCAACGATCCTATCCGCTATTATCCCATTAGTGTGACTAATGGGACGATAGTTCCCTGGACTTTCGTGATCCCCTTTCTTAAAGATAGGGGTCACGTTGGCTTCCCTTCAGTCACCAAGCACCTGGCCCGTCTCCAACGATTTGTTGAAGACTGTAGCCAGGTGGGGAGCCACCTGGTCGCGCACTTCCCGGAAGACTCTCGGGAGGAACTGGTCTGCTCTAGGAGCCTTAAAAGCTCTCAATTTGTCTATTCTATCAGTGCCTGACGCCTGGCTCGGAGATGACGCGGGTGTCCTCCCTTTGAACACTCCCGCAAACTACTCATTCAGCACATTAGCGATGTCCGCGTCGGAGGTTCGCAGCACGCCGCTAGGGGCTTTCTACTATTAACATAACTGAAGAACTCCTTAGGATTTCCCTTGCAGAGGCTAGCCTAACCTTCGCCTTCACTTCCCTACACAGGCGGACATACGCCTCAGTGTTCTCATGGGAACGATTGGCCTTCGCTCTCCTATACGCAACTTTCCTATTTCGGATAGCCGAAGCGATGTCCCGACTGAACCACTTAGGTTGCGTTGAAGCAGGGGTGACCGGTTTTGAGGGTATGCCAGCAGATTGCAGCACCATAAACTGGTCCCGGAATGTACTCCACACTCCCTCAACACTGCCGCCGACCTCTAACCCCATCTCACCTATGCTATCCAGGAGGCCAACAAAGTCCGCCCGCCGTAGATCGAGCTTACTGCCTCTAGAGTTACTACGCTTCACCCGAGGGACGCAGACAGAACCTAATCAGACCGTAATCACTCCCACCCAACGATTTGTCAACGGTGAGGCCAGTGACGAAGTTTTCTTCGGTCGTGAATACTAAGTCTAGAACGCTTTCGCCTCGTGTAGGCCCATTGACCCACTGTGTCAGGAAGTTCTCATCAGCAAAGTCAACTAGCCTCTCCCTTCGGCATCAGCAGTCCTGTCTTCATACTTTATGCCGCGACAGTTGACGTCTCCTAAAACTACACACACCATGTCCCCTAGCAGGCTACGGAGTTCGGTGTACAGGGCTGTATCCTCCTCGAGGAGGAGATGCGGAGATCTGTACACCATGATTAACCCATAGTTCGTCCCTCCCAGGTTCAGATCGACGCCAAGCAGTTCTTGTTCCGATCGGAACTGGCAGTCAACCGGACTCAACGTGTCCCTGACGTATATTAGTACCTCTCCCCCCTCCCCACGGGTGCGGTCCTTGTGAAACATTCTATATCCAGGAATCTCGAACTCCCCAACGTAGTCCCTACGATCAGTATGAATCCAGGACTCGGTGATAGCAACGATATCCTGGTATTCTGATGCTAAGAGCGCCCGTAGCTCGCAAAACCTATTCCTAATCGACCTAACATTAAAAAGCACTGCACGGAGGGAGCCTTCCCTATTCTGACAACTCCCTAGCACGACCCGTTTTCCGAACAGCCAGGGTTGTCGGGAGTTGAAGAGCTTCTCACCAACGAGGGGGCAACTTCCGCAGGAGCCTGATCCCCTTCCAACGAGGAAGGAGGGTCACCCACCTGTACATGGACGCACTCTTCAGTTGAAGGTACGGTCGCCAGCGGCTTAAGATCATCTCTCCCCGGTGGGGGCCCGTCATCAGTCCCCGGCTTGACCTCACCATACGGTATAGGTGTCGGTCGAGCAGCGCGCCTAGCACACCTCTACCCTTGACATTGAGGTGGACACCATTCCTCTGATAAAGGTTCCACCTACCTGAAAATGCGTCGAAGGGGTCAACAAACCTCACGCCCAGTGGGACGCACAAGTCTTGCATCCTCTCGCTGATGCTAATGACCTTACTTAGCGCGTGGTCACTGGCATTCATTCGCGGTAAAATACCCATCAACATTCCCCTGTCTGTCTTAAGTTTTAGATCTCGGTGATCTCGGTGATGATCCCTCCGGACGAACCTACCCCACCGCCTTTGAGGAACAGGTCGTTCACACCAGCGTGGACAACGATCGCAATCCTCCGACTAGCCACGCGCTACTTCTCTAACTCCTTCCTTAAGTGCGCCGTTCCCCGCCCGGGTAAGCACCTTACCTTCCCCCTGACCCGGTTTGCAGAAGCAAAGTACTTCTCTTGGCCCCTGATCTGTGTGTCCCCAATCAAAACGGTGTCTTCCTCCTTCGCGCACAGGAGACTAAAGCGGTTGGAGGTCCTGACAACGGCAACCGGGGTCTCAGGCTTCGGCTTCGGAGCCTTCTTGCCCGATACCTTTCGATATCCGTCGCTACCCGGGGTGGCGCACTTACAACACCCGACCCGCCCCGACCGGCAGCTACATCCTCGGTTTCTTTGGGCTATCAGTAGGCCCTTTCCAACCCTTTTTCTTTATTGACCCCTTCCCACCCTTCTCTATCAGCCCCTTCTTAGAGCCCTCCTTTCCCTCCACCTTGCGTCGCGGTTCCGTGCATTCTACGTGTGTCGCTGGCGATTCCTGATAGTGATTTTGCACCCCGGTCCCCGGTTGCACCTCTACCCTTTCTCCCCGGTCTCGCGCTCTGTCCAGTCCGTCGCTGGACCACCTTTCCAGGGCGGCTATCCTATCAATAAGCACCGGGGTGGAGGGCGCAGCCGCGTCAGCGACCGCCGCGCCTCCAACAGCCGATCTGGATGACTCGAGCCGCCGGACCTCTCCTCTAGCTTCTCGTACAACTGCATGAGTTCGCAAAAGCGCACATGCTGGAGTGGTTGATCTTCTCGAAGCAAACTTCTTTGAAGTTCGTCACCCACTGGTTTACTCCACATCTCGCGTACTCAGCCTTCAGTTTCTGCGGTCCAGTCATTGTAATTTATTTTTCTAACTTCGAATACACTGAATAAGAGAAAGCGTTATAGCAATGAAAACTATAGAAAACGTTCTGACCAGTACAAAAAAGGAGGGGGTCGGTGAATTCTTCTCGCGCAAGCCGCATCCGCCTATCTACAAGTGACGTTCATCCCATCCAGAAGACTACACCTCTCGCTACTTCCGCACCGACCAAGGGTCTCCCCAGGGTCGGACAGTCCCAAACGTGTCACAGCAACCAACTGACAAACACTCGCGACGCATGCGTCACGGATTTCCCGCCGTAGCGACAGCGAGATGCAGCTCCTTACTAAGTCTTACTAGTCACTCACAAGCGGTCAAACTCTTAGAATCCGAGAGAGAGAGAGAGAGAGAGAGAGAGAGAGAGAGAGAGAGAGAGAGAGAGAGATTACTACTGTAGATTACTTCCTAGACTTGAAAAACTAGATTTCAGATGATATTAGAGTCCTTAAATATCTCCGTATAATGAAAATGACAAATAAACCGTATCATCTTTCAATAAAGTGATTATTTTCCGAGTTTGAAGGCTTTTTCCCGAACCCTTTTCAAGATCTGTATAATTTAATTTATCGAGTTTTCCACAATAAAGTGAGCATCATGCAGAAAAATTATTCGAATAGTCAGATTTAGGAGTGATGTCTGTGATTGGGTTTCAGACAGCACGTGGCGTGTATAAAGGTTTGTAGAGTAATAAAGCTGCCCCATATTCTTGCTATTTATGATATATATATATATATATATATATGTATATATATACACACACACACACACACACACACACACACACACATATATATATATATATATATATATATATATATACAGGGTGTCCCATAAGTTCGGCATCATAGGAAAAATAATAAAAAAAGGCAAAGCAAAAGCTTTTATTTACAGAACGTGCTCAATATGTATTGTTCCGTAGCCCATTCACAAAATTCCATCCGCCGGTCGGGATCATCATCTTCGCTTAATTTCTGTAGGATCTGAAGTTTATATGGATGCCATTTGTGAGCCTGAAGAATGCGATGGATGCTACTTTTCGACACTCCTGTCTCGGCGGACAATCGCCGGAGACTTATTGGGACTTCTGTTAAAATGAGCCAGGATAGCAGTCGCTGTATCATCGTCAGTGGACCTCCTTGAAGGTCCACTGCGTGGTTTATCTTCTATGGATTCTGTTTCCTTAAACTTTGCAACAAGTCTGCTAACACAACTCTGTGTTATTGGCTCGCGGTCTGGATGCAGTCTGTTAAATTCAGCAGCGGCCTCTCTTTGACTCCGATTTCCTATGAGTAGAATTATCTGGATTCGTTTTTCCTTGCTCACAGACATTATGGCCTGTGGAAAGAGAAAAATATGAATTATGGTTTGTGGAAATAGAAAAATATGAATTTCTCCTATGATGCCGGACTTATGGGACACCCTGTATATGTATATATACATATATACACATTTTAACTGCAAACAACACACATTATAATTAATGTAAAGAACGACGCTTGTGTAGAAGAGCGTTCCGCACAAGATGAGGAGGGAGAACGAACAAATGAAAAATGAGGTACCACCCGGGAAACGAAGCCGGGATCATCCGATTGCCGGTCAGATATGCTATCCACTAACCATGGACCTCGATCAATCAGAAGTCGTAATTCTCCTACATACGAGCAGAAACCAATGCCCTGAGGGGTGGTACCTCATTTTTTCATTTGTTCGTTCTCCCTCCTCATCTTGTGCGGAACGCTCTTCTACACAAGCGTCGTTCTTTACATATATATATATATATATATATATATATATGAAAATGAAAATGAAAATGAAAAGGTTTATTGGCAGACTATAGTCCATATGACAAATATTAATCAGACAATGACAGTTCACCTACTAAGGATAGAAATATATACAATTAGTTAGAAATAATACAGTAATGTTAAAGTTAAGTGGAGCTACAGACAGACGTTTTCGTACCATGAATTCCATAGCTTAGAAGACCAACGGCAGGATTCATGGATAGCTTGGATAATCGGGTTGGTTGATTTTTTAATTCTTTGCATTAGACTGTATTGAGCACATCTTGTTACCTCCGGGAGGCTCGGGACATTGCGGGTAGCAAACATTTGCGAAGCTGAGCATCTCGGGGCTAATTTATGTAGGAGTCTAAAAAACCTGTTGTATAGCAAATTTAGGGTTCTGCTAGAACCTTTTTTATAATTCACCTAGAGTTGCTGTCCATATATACTTCTGCGGAAAGTATGAAAGAGAGAGTCTTTAGCTTCAATTGTACAGAACTTAAAGTTCCTTGTAATCATATTCGCTTTAGCACAAAGACTTCAAATTTGTTTTCTTATAGCTGAGTCATCACTCGAGTAGCTGGTGATAGTTTGACCCAAATACTTAAACTCTTGTACCTCCTCACTTACTTCACTTCTCATTTTAAACTTAATATCAGCAGGCTGATTACAGCTTTTAGGATGAACTTGCATAACCTTAGTTTTTGTAACATTAAATAGAATATCATGTTTCTGTGAATACACTTCGCAGACTTTTAGTAGTCGATCCAGACCTTCAACAGAGGGACTTATTAACACCATATCATCGGCATAAACTAAGTTATTTATCTTTGTATTATCTATACAACATCCCACTGTTGCCTCATTAAGTGAAGCAATTAATCTGCCAATATACACATTAAACAGCAGAGGAGAGAGCAAGGAGCTTTATCTCACCCCGCAAGAGGAGCCAAAACATTCGGATAGTACATTGCCCCACCTAACAGTAAAAGATTGGTAGGAATACCAAAATTTCAATAAATTTAATATGTACATGGGAACCTTCCTGTCTTCTATTTTTTTAAATAAAATAGTGTGGTTCACTCTATCATATGCCTTACTTATATCTAGGAAACAGCTATAAATAGTTGAATTACTGTCAATGTATTTAGATATTATTTTCTTAAGTACATAGATACATAGGTCAGTTGACTGGGACCTTTTAAAACCAAACTGATTAGATGTCCATAGGTAATCATTTAATTGGAGTAACAAGAGTTTCAGTGCTTTCAAATTGAGTCAATTTATAAAAGTACTACAAATATTTTTTAGAGAAACAAATGAGAATCTAACGATTTAGTACAACGACCATCACTGGTTACAGAACAAAATTTGTATCCGTCTCGAAACGTCTGTTAATAACACAGGCCTGCGAGAGTGTTGTTGTCCGAAATATTTTATCACTTATATATAATTTTGTACGCTAATTCCGAAAATATTATTCATTTTTTGCCATCACGTACAGATTTCTCACAAAATGTCATATTTCATATTACATATTAAGTAATTTTCATTAAAATTGACTCAATTAAATTTTGATTAAAAACTACTGCCTATAAATGCTTCCACATCAGAAGTGACGTCATAGCGCCTTCTAGAACATTCGAGAAACGCACCGCTAGTATATAAGTGATTGACAAGCCACGAGATGAGTAAGTCTGCCTAGTGCGTGCGAGGTTATAGTTCTTTATTATTCAAAGGTGCGCAGTGATTATACTGTATTTCTCTTTTGAAATTTGTTTATTTGTCGCTATGGCAACCAGAGGGTGTGTAAATAGCCCAAACATTTTCTGTTATATTTGTGGAAAATTTACTGTGAAAAAACAAAGGCGAGATATTCCAGACTTTGTCAAGAAAGCATACTATGCATACTTCGGAATGAAACTTGGGGATCAAGACAAATCATGGGCTCCACATAAAGTTTGCAGTGTTTGTGTTGAACAACTTAGACTGTAGAGTAAAGGTAAAAAGGATTATTTACCCTTTGGAATTCCAATGGTCTGGTGTGAGCCTAGAAATCACAGCAATGACTGCTATTTTTGTTCATGTAACGTGCAAGGCTACAATAATAAAAATAAAAAGGAAATTCTTATCCAAACTTTCAGTCTGCTATAAGACCCGTTGCTCATGGACCTGGTATACGTATACCTGTACCTACTAAACCAAATACTCTTGATATAACTTCATCTGATTCGGTGTCTGATGACGATGGAAACGATGATATTGATTGTTTTCAAACCGAAACATCTGGTGAACCCCAAATGTTTACACAAAATGAACTTAATAATTTGGTAAGAAATTTGTGTCTCTCAAAGGATTCTTCAGGGACGTCATTTTACTGGTAGAGAAATCGAGAAAAAGAATTCATTCAATATTTTTCTCAAGAAAATTCACTGGTACATTGCAACAATGTTTCGGAACTAATACTTAAGCTAGGCGCTGCAGTCTATAACCCAAATGAGTGGAGACTTTTCATCGATTCCTCCAAAAGAAGTCTAAAAGGCGTCCTCCTTCACAACGGTAACTTGTATGCATCCGTTCCTGTGGCTCATTCGGTTCACTTGAAGGAAACGTACGAAAATCTTGAGCTTCTTCTAGCTAAGGTTAAATACAAAGAACACGGTTGGCCCTTTTGCGAAGACTTAAAAGTGATTTGTATGTTGTTAGGTCAACAACCAGGTTATACGAAGTTTCCATGTTTTTTTGTGTAAATGGGATAGCCGAGCAAGAACTCAGCATTGGATAAAAAAGGAATGGCCACGCAGAGTCAACCTGACACCTGGTTCTAAAAACATTCAACGTGAAAGTTTGGTTGACACGAAGAAAGTCCTTTTACCTCCGCTTCACATAAAATTGGGCTTGATGATGAAGCAATATGTTAAGGCCTTGGACGAAGATGGGATTGTTTTAAGTATCTGTGTGGTAAATTCCCAACTCTTTCGGAAGCAAAATTGAAAGAAGGAATTTTCGTTGGTCCCCAGATTAGAAAACTGACTTTGGATGAACACTTTGAAAGAACACTGAACAATCTTGAAAAAGAAGCGTGGATTACTTCTAAGGATGTTATCAGCAAATTTTTGGGGAAAACAAGGACCGAAATTACCAAAATTGTGAACAACAAGCTAAATAAGTTCAAAGAGTTGGGTTGTAATATAAGTTTAAAATTACATTTACATTCACACTTGGATTACTTCCCTGAGAATCTCGGAGCACTCAGCGAAGAAAAAGGAGAACGGTTTCACCAAGACATCAAAGAAATGGAGAGATATCAGGGAAGTGGGACATCAGCATGATGGCTGATTACTGCTGGATGTTGAAACGGGATACTCCAGAATTATTACATAAAAGAAAAGGAACAGCGCGTACATTCGAGACTTAAAGGCATAGATCTCACAAGAAAACTCAGACAACTAAAGATGAATATGTAATTGACGTTAATAGTCTTCTTCTTTTTAAAGTTGTTTGCATTTGTAATTACTATAACAAAGCGAAATAGGTACCTAATGTAAATTGAAATAAATAATATTTATTTATTTTGTGGTTTTTTCCCTTCCAGTTTGCAGAAAATCCTTACTTGATAGAAAAAATGGACACCTTATTCGAAATCAGCGTAGTTGAATTATATAAAATTAGTTATTAGTAAGAAAACAACTCTTAAAAAGTTCTCATTCGTAGGGCTGTGTATAATTAAGAAATAAAATAAAAAATTATTAACGTCCCAATTTTCTGTAAAATAAAAAAAAGGTTCCACAAGAACAAGCCACTGAATGACACTATATTGTACGACAAATTAAAATGCCCCCTTCTTAAGTTCCTATTCCATTAATTATGATAGTTAGTTGTGAAGTTAATCGGTCATAAAAAGGAATTCTAAATTTTTAACTTTGCAGTATTTTTTCTCCTGAAATTGAGTTAAGTTAGTTTGCGTCTCATTCGTGGTGTAAGACATTCTAAGTTGCTAAGAAAGTTATCAGAAACCTAAAATTCACGTGGCTTCACCTTTTCAGTAACACACACACACACACACACACACACACACACACACAGAGCTGAAAGCATTTTAATTAAAATTAAAGATTGCACCGTTGAGAATTTTGTGCTGTATACAATAATGCAGTGATAAATCAGATATAAGCGTCTTCGAGCTGAGAAACTTGAAAGCTTTCGAAGCGGAGCACTTTTCCCAAGACCTTTTAATGACTTCAGAAATGCGATACCTTAGTCTATTTTCAGAGAAAAAGTACGTCGAATTTTACGTTGTCAAAGATGTAAAAACGAAATAAAACCAATTCGGATACATTTAACTTTCTTTAACGTCTATGATCGTATTTAAAAAAATAGCTTTCTTTCACGCGTACCAGATTCATTGAGTAAGTAAATTTAGCAGAAAAATAAAAATTTCTAAATGTTTTGGTATTGGCACTGGACGTGGAATTAATTTCTGTTTATCAGTGTTATTGATGAGTGTTTTGGTTGCTGCTCCTCACTTCAGTTTGAGTGAAAAAAATTTTGAATGCAGAAATCTAATTAGTTTTAATTATTTTTAAAAATCTTCACAAAATTGCAGAAAACTAAATTTCTGAATGTGAAGTATATCTTCTTCGCTTAATTTAACAATTTGATGAAAACTCTGTTTCTGAAAAGTCTCAACCACTGGGAAATATTAAATAATTTGATGAATTAATTATGTAATTAATGAACTTGTTGTGAGGTGAACAGAGAACATTTTTTAACAGTTATCATGTGTTTCCATAAATAAATAAATAAATAAATAAATAAATGTACTTCCTACTGGGAAGAGGCTTTTTGAATTTTCTCTCTCTCTCTCTCTCTCTCTCTCTCTCTCTCTCTCTCTCTCTACAGTATATATATAATTATTTATATATATATATATATATCGGGTGGCCCAAAAAATCCGCGTTGAGATTTGAACATCAATAACTTCAAACATATGCAGTTCACACTTCCAAAATTTACATAACTTTTACCTCATTCTAATGATAAGCCATCATAAAAATTCCAGACCTCTCCATAAAAGACGTTTTCCACAGCTGAGTGAAAAATAAGGTATGGTGAAAAAAACAAATATCATAAGTCCTAAATGTGTATAGCTGACCTGGCAACTATTCTAAGACTTGTAGTAGTTTCCTTAACCTATGGATAATTAATCTTAGTCTCTGAAAAACGTCAGATGATATAGGCTATGCCCATCTTAAATACTGTTTTTTAAACTTACCCTTCAAATTATGGTTCTAACAACGGTGAAAAAGCGGTGATTGAAAAGTATTTCTTGGAAAAAAGATGGACTGGGGCAAGAATTTTGAGGGAATTTCCAGGAATAACTTGTAATATTTCGTCTGTGAATAGAATAATTAAAAAACTTAAAGCAACCGGTTCGACGGCACGGAAGCGTGGAAGTGGTCGGCCTAAAACAGTTTACACTCAAGACAATATAGCAATGACTGAAATGATGAGCCTATCTTAAGAGGATCGACCTGGGTCACACTGCTCTCAGAGGAAAATTGCAAGAAATTTAGGTATCAGTCGAAGTTCCATACAAAGAATGTAGAGAACGTAGGACTTAAAGCATTTAAAAGGATCCGTGTTTCAAGACGTGACAGCAATGTAAGAGCTAAAATAAAAATTCGTTGTAGAAAATTTTCATAGATTTTCGTCCAATGATGTTAAAAATAGTTTTTACAGATGAAAAAGATTTCACCATCGAGATTGCTCGAAACTCTCGGAACGATGTTGTTTATGGTCGGCGTAAAAAAGACATTCCTCCATCGAGACTTTACCACCAGACAAGTTGGTTTTCCGAAAAAATCACGGTATTAGCAGGTGTATCGTGGAATGGAAAGACGAAAATTCATTTCATTTCAGTAAACAAAAAAAATAAAAAATAAATTCAGAAACCTCTGTAAATCTCTTAGAGGAGAATCTTTTGCCTGATTGTCGGCGTCTGTATTATGGAAACGATTTCGTACTCCAACAAGATGGTGCTACAGCTCTTACAAGCAAGTTCACACAGGATTATCTACAACAGAATGTAGTCAACTTCATTGGAAAAACGACTGGCCCCCGCAATCACCTGATTGCAATCCTAAGGATTATTCCATATGGAACACCCGAGCCGAGAAGATTTATGAAGGCCAAACAGAAAAGCAGAAAAGTTTACAGAAATGCAATTAAAGAAAAAAATACTCGAATGTTGGGACAAAATAACATTAGCAGAAATCAGAAAGTGCATCATGTCGTGGAAGAAACGGTTGAGATTAGTTTGTAAGCAGGACGGCGGACATATTGATCATACTTGTTGATAAGATGTGAATAATAAAAATTTTTCAGTTTATCATATTCATTTTTTTCACCATACCTCATTGTTCCCTCAGCTGTGGGAAAAGTATTTTATGTAGAGGTCTGAAATTTTTATAATGGCTTAACAATAGATTGAGGTAAAAGTTTTGTAAATTTTAGAAGTGTGAACAGTGAACTGCATATTTTTGAAGTTATTGATGTTCAAATCTCAAGGCGTTTTTTTGGGCCACCCGGATATATATATATATATATCAGGGTGCGGCATAAGTCAAGTTTACCGAGAATAATGGAATCACCTTGTGAAGAATAATATTATCATTTACTCAGAAATTATCAAAGTGTCCTCCATCATGTTCAATACACACGTTGCATCTTTGAAACCATCTTTGAGCTAACGTTTACAAATGGCACAAAAAAGTTTAAAACTGGAGAAACATCGCTTGAAGACAAGGAACGCAGTGGCCACCCTTCCACTTCTCGTACGGATGAAAATGTCCAACAGATTCGATTTCTGGTACGAGCAAATGTTTCTCCATTTTTAAACTTTTTGTGCCATTTGTAAACGTTAACTGCACTGAGAGCATCATTTCCAAACGCTGTTTTAATCATTTCGTTCGTCTCCGAACGCGCGTTGCTCCATTTCAGAGATTTATACGTACTGCAAAAACACCCTCCTTTTAAGCGCTACAACCAACTACTGACTTATGGTAGCAGATTTTGCTTCAGACTGCAGACGCCAGAGGGCAGGAAGACTCGCATATGTAAACGGTTATTTCTTATTTGCATTCATTTGTCCATAGCGATAAAATTATCGATACTTTTTGAACACTCGTCGTATATAAGGGGTTCCAAAAAACTTTACCCCCCCCCCCATTTGCAGCTTACATGTTTACTTATATCGAAATAGTTTTTTAGTGCTTATAAAAATATATAAAATTCTTTATTTATTGCTGGTATTAAAATTACTCTAGCTGATAAAGTGATAATATAATGGCTTCTCAATTAATTGGTGATTCGGAGAGGCAACGTGTGATAGATCGCATACGAGCAATAACATTTCGGGAAGCTCGTGATGCTGGAGCCACCTTTTAACACGTTCATGGGTTGCCAAAAAGTTGCGAAGAAGTGAGGACTTCGTCAAAAGAAATTGGAATAAAACTTTGGATGAATGTGAAATGGATACAACCAATATCGGCGCCCAAATTTGCCACTCTCTCAGGAAACAAAGGACATCATTGAAAGCGGTACGCGTAAGCGAAAAACAGCTGTGCTAAACTTTCTAGAGAGATCGAAGTGTTGAGAGGAAAGATCGTTAGTGGTGAGATCATTCGACTGTACCGTCATATGCAAGGTTTTAAAGCCTTGGCATGAACTTCCAAAGCCAAGAAAAACTCAACTTAACATCGATGACAGAATGTGGTTTGCCCATTATCTTGAAGATTGGGATGTGGATGATTTCATGCATTTAGCTGTCTCCGATGAATTTTTGTTTACGTAACACGACGGCCTAACTACCAAAATGATCGAGTGTGGGCCACAACACCAAATGAAATCGATGACAATGAACATTATCGCGAATTATTAAAAGTCCAGACTGTGTTGGTGTGTTTGTTTGTTCACTGCAAAGAAGCTCATGTGGGTGCTGAAGCCAAATGGTCACATTGGGATGCACAGTATTTTCGTGATATTATTCTATCCCAGCATGTCATTCCTTTTCTAAGAAACCCAAACAATGTTATGGATGTCGATCAGGTCACACTTTTGCACGATAATGCCCCCTGCTTTAAGGCATTAGCCACTCAACAGTTGTTGCGGAACCATGAGATCGATTCTTTGGAAATGAAGAATGGCCAGGAAATTCTCCTGACCTGAACGTCTGTGAACACATTGGATCAGTTATAAAGGACAAGGTTGAATGTCTCTTGTTTCAAGAACCTGCAGCAAATCGATTTCGAAGGATACAATGACGCAAACACATTGAAACTGTTTTAGCAAATTTGCGTAACGATCAAGATGGCAGG
The DNA here is from genome assembly GCA_023014485.1 of Bathynomus jamesi. Taxonomy (NCBI): domain Eukaryota; kingdom Metazoa; phylum Arthropoda; class Malacostraca; order Isopoda; family Cirolanidae; genus Bathynomus; species Bathynomus jamesi. The sequence continues at coordinate 59,657 of JAJOZX010014552.1, read as the reverse complement.
AACACCAAGTTTAATTGTTTCTCATAAATGCAGGATTAAATTCTCTTTTGTAAGGTATGTTTAGTTTTACCGTACCTCTAATGGTTTAGGCCATGGGCGGGGGGGCTAAGGTTTATTGGAGCCCCGTATATATATATATATATATATATATATACACCGTATATTAGGGTGGCCCTTATTTTTCGAAATTGCAAATTTCACCGTCTCACCCCTCATATATTCCATTTGACAAAAAAAAAAAATGTGCAAAATCAAGTAATTATAAATATTCTTATTGGTCCCGCACAAGGACTCAAATTTAGTTAATTATTGAAACATAAATACACGAATATTTTATTAGCGTTCCATTATAAGGGCAAATACCAGCAGTTAAAGAACAGCATAAACTAAACTAGACATTGACTACTGATTAATTAGAACCTGAATTGAACTAAGCATTTTCGGACGAAAGCATAGTAAATTTGGCCTAGTAGGGATGTTGCTTATGAGCCCCCTCAAAAAGACTGTTCAAATTGTAAAATGAACATGAAAAGAAGTTGTAATGATATCAAATTAAACCTAAAAATAAAATTCCAAAACTGCGAATTTGATCTTGGTAAAAAGAAGGTAAGAGGATAAAAGCTTTCCTTGTCTTGCACATCCATCATTAAACTGAAATTGATTGAGACTCAGTATAATGATTATATATATATATATATATATAGGGGAGAGAGAGAGAGAGAGAGAGAGAGAGAGAGAGAGAGAGAGAGAGAGAAGAGAGAGAGAGAGAGAGAGAGAGGAGAGAGGAGAGAGAGATTTTTGGTTTGGTTTTAATACATGCCGGAGAGAAGGGACAGTTTGTTTAAGTTTATATTTGTATCACGAGGAAACTTCACTAATTGGCGCTTGTACAGAGAGAGAGAGAGAGAGAGAGAGAGAGAGAGAGTTGAGCTTTCGCTTCAAGTCTTAGGTCATCAACAACATGCATCAATGCCGGAGTACCACCTTCGTTCCAGTTACAGTGAAAATCAGTTAATAGATAGTTTGTGCGGAAAACAAATACCAGCATAAAAGAATTATAATGATAATCATAATGATGATCACAGTTATATCATGGTTATATCATACATTCTGTATGGATTCCATCCTGTTCGCAGATAGGTTTAAACTTGCGGGTTCCCTAAGTTACAAGCTTGGTTAAAACACAGCCCATCCAATCGTGAAATTCGTACCGCTTTCTCTGAATAAATGAATAATTCTTTATGCATGAAATAAATAATTGTGAAATCGAATATATATATATATATATATATATATCGTAAAGAACGACGCTTGTATAGGAGATATTCCGCGCAAGACGAGAAAGAGAAAACAACAAATGAAAAAATGAAGTACCACCTGGGAATCGAACCCGGGATCTTCCGATTGCCGGTCAGACGCGATAACCACTACACCATGGACTCCACTCTTCCAAATGCCGTAATTCCTCTACATACTCGCAGAACCAATGCCCCAAGGGGGCACCTCCCGCTTGCCGTAACATTATATACATTCAACTGCAAAGAACACGCAGTATAAATAACGTAAAGAACGACGCTTGTATGGAGATATTCCGCGCAAGACGAGAAAGAGAAAACAACAAATGAAAAAAATGAAGTACCACCTGGGAATCGAACCCGGGATCTTCCGATTGCCGGTCAGACGCGATAACCACTACACCATGGACTCCACTCTTCCAAATGCCGTAATTCCTCTACATACTCGCAGAAACCAATGCCCCAAGGGGGCCCCTTGGGCATTGGTTTCTGCGAGTATGTAGAGGAATTACGGCATTTGGAAGAGTGGAGTCCATGGTGTAGTGGTTATCGCGTCTGACCGGCAATCGGAAGATCCCGGGTTCGATTCCAGGTGGTACTTCATTTTTCATTTGTTGTTTTCTCTTTCTCGTCTTGCGCGGAATATCTCCTATACAAGCGTCGTTCTTTACGTTATTTATACTGCGTGTTCTTTGCAGTTGAATGTATATAATGTTACGGCAAGCGGAGGTGCCCCCTTGGGGCATTGGTTTCTGCGAGTATGTAGAGGAATTACGGCATTTGGAAGAGTGGAGTCCATGGTGTAGTGGTTATCGCGTCTGACCGGCAATCGGAAGATCCCGGGTTCGATTCCCAGGTGGTACTTCATTTTTTCATTTGTTGTTTTCTCTTTCTCGTCTTGCGCGGAATATCTCCTATACAAGCGTCGTTCTTTACGTTATTTATACTGCGTGTTCTTTGCAGTTGAATGTATATAATGTTACGGCAAGCGGGAGGTGCCCCCTTGGGGCATTGGTTTCTGCGAGTATGTAGAGGAATTACGGCATTTGGAAGAGTGGAGTCCATGGTGTAGTGGTTATCGCGTCTGACCGGCAATCGGAAGATCCCGGGTTCGATTCCCAGGTGGTACTTCATTTTTTCATTTGTTGTTTTCTCTTTCTCGTCTGCGCGGAATATCTCCTATACAAGCGTCGTTCTTTACGTTATTTATACTGCGTGTTCTTTGCAGTTGAATGTATATAATGTTACGGCAAGCGGGAGGTGCCCCCTTGGGGCATTGGTTTCTGCGAGTATGTAGAGAATTACGGCATTTGGAAGAGTGGAGTCCATGGTGTAGTGGTTATCGCGTCTGACCGGCAATCGGAAGATCCCGGGTTCGATTCCCAGGTGGTACTTCATTTTTTCATTTGTTGTTTTCTCTTTCTCGTCTTGCGCGGAATATCTCCTATACAAGCGTCGTTCTTTACGTTATTTATACTGCGTGTTCTTTGCAGTTGAATGTATATAATGTTACGGCAAGCGGGAGGTGCCCCCTTGGGGCATTGGTTTCTGCGAGTATGTAGAGGAATTACGGCATTTGGAAGAGTGGAGTCCATGGTGTAGTGGTTATCGCGTCTGACCGGCAATCGGAAGATCCCGGGTTCGATTCCCAGGTGGTACTTCATTTTTTCATTTTGTTTTCTCTTTCTCGTCTTGCGCGGAATATCTCCTATACAAGCGTCGTTCTTTACGTTATTTAACTGCGTGTTCTTTGCAGTTGAATGTATATAATGTTACGGCAAGCGGGAGTGCCCCCTTGGGGCATTGGTTTCTGCGAGTATGTAGAGGAATTACGGCATTTGGAAGAGTGGAGTCCATGGTGTAGTGGTTATCGCGTCTGACCGGCAATCGGAAGATCCCGGGTTCGATTCCCAGGTGGTACTTCATTTTTCATTTGTTGTTTTCTCTTTCTCGTCTTGCGCGGAATATCTCCTATACAAGCGTCGTTCTTTACGTTATTTATACTGCGTGTTCTTTGCAGTTGAATGTATATAATGTTACGGCAAGCGGAGGTGCCCCCTTGGGGCATTGGTTTCTGCGAGTATGTAGAGGAATTACGGCATTTGGAAGAGTGGAGTCCATGGTGTAGTGGTTATCGCGCGTCTGACCGGCAATCGGAAGATCCCGGGTTCGATTCCCAGGTGGTACTTCATTTTTTCATTTGTTGTTTTCTCTTTCTCGTCTTGCGCGGAATATCTCCTATACAAGCGTCGTTCTTTACGTTATTTATACTGCGTGTTCTTTGCAGTTGAATGTATATATATATATATACATATACACACACATATACACATGTTAACTCTCCGTCAATGGCCTTCGGTGGTTCGAAGTTGAAGGGGGTTCTGGTTAGGTGGCAGCAACGGATTTCTCACTTTGGGGTAGCTGGTACCGTGTAGGGACTGGGAATGGTTCTTTGATACTACACTCCGATTTCTTCTTGTAACGGATCGGAGGATTCTATGAACACTTACTAGGTGATTGGTGATTCCCTGATTCTTCTCGTAGCGTATCGGAAAAATTATTAATTTTATTTTAAAACCAAGTTCTCTAGAGAAGACAGGGTTCAAAGGAGAAGACAAAGATATCCTTTTACTGTACTTTGCTGCTTCTAAAATATTACAGGTAATGCTTCAGCCTCAGGCTGAATTTATTTGCAAAATATTTGAAGATAAAGGCAAATTTTAGATCACTTTAACATATTGCTTCCCAGGAACCTCTCTTTACCATATTGCTTCCCAGTGTTAATCACTTTAACATATTGCTTCCAATATTTAGGATAAGGAGTACGATAAAAAATGTTCGCTTTAATAAAGTAAAGGCATAAAAAGTAAATCACAACATGTTAAAATATTAGATTGAAAGTAAATTACTAGAAATGTTGCGCTATATGGTCACACAAAGTAAAAAATGGATTTCGGAAGAATCGGTCACGCCACATCATTTGCCACAAGTACGAGTTCAGTAGCTCCTTTTTGCATCCTTTCATTTTCTTTATATATCTAATGTAGGTTAGCTGAATGCCCGGTTAGGTCAACTGTACGCCCTTGACGATTGGTTAGGTTAAGTTGTTTCGTTAAAACTAACGAAATATAACAACTTAACCTAACCAATCATCAAGGGCGTACAGTTGACCTAACCGGGCATTCAGTTAACCTACATTAAATATATAAAGAATGCTCGGTTAGGGCATTTATTTATTTACAGTCGGTAGGTTATCTCCTAGATTACCAACCTCTTTCTAACCAACCAACCTTTCTCTTTTTAACATATTGCTTCCCAGTGTTAATCACTTTAACATGTTGCTAGTAGTATAGCCGCAAAAGGTAAGAGTGCAGGAATGTTGCAATTTTATTACGTAATGTTGCAAAGGGTTGGGTTTGTTGCAAAGGGGGTGGGGGTGTTATGCAACCTGTTGCAAAGGGGGAGGGGTGTTGCACAAAATTTCCCCCGAAAGGGGGGTGGGGATGCTGCAGGTGCAACAAGGGGTCATGGAGGCGGCGTTATCCCCCAAGAGAAAGGAGAGAAAGGAGGAGGGAGAGGTGTTCACCTGGCCGGAGCCAAGTACATATTAAGACTTCAGCCGAGTAGGCGTTGTCTTATAGGCTCCTAATCAGCCAGTTGGCTAAGAAGGAGCCAAGGGGGGAGGGGTAGGGAGAGAGAGAGAGTATCGGACTTTGTTGCCGATTGCATGCAACTTGGAGGCGGAGTTCTCCCCCAAGCTATTTTCGTTTACCTAACCTAAGAGGCCTCAAAGGGGTTTTCCCAAAGGGCCAGAAAGAGAAAGGACCAGAGGTCCTTGCTCGGCTGGGAGCCGAGCTTGAATGACTCTGTCATCAGCTTCTCACTCTTTTATGGACCTCTAATCCGGCTGAGTTGCCAGATAGCGCCATGTATTCAGGCTGAGTTGCCAGATAGCAAAAACCATATATTAATCAAAATACCACAATATATTTATATGATGGTAGTTAATCAATACAGAATTTATTTTAATTGTTGGAATTAAGAAGATTCAACAGTTTAAATAATTTAAACACACGCTCTTTACAAAATAAATCACTTAATTCCTATTTTATTATAAATACCGAATAACAGTGGGAAAAACGAAAGGAAAAGAAACGAAGAAAGTTGAAATAAACCAAAACACCACTCCTCCATTAACCCCAATCTCCTCACCCCATCTGTGTTTGTGTATATATATATATATATATATATAAGAGAGAGAGAGAGAGAGAGAGAGAGAGAAAGAATCATAATAACCGTGTCTATTTAATTTTGTCATTCCTTACATATATATTTATATATATATATATATATATATATATATATATATATATATATATAAGTAAATGGATTTTCACCTTAAAGTGAATTAAAACATTAACTTTATTACTTAATTCCTATTTTTATTATAAATATCGAATAACAGTGGGAAGGAAACCTTGCGAAGATTGGTGAAAATTATCCAAAACACGCGGTCGACCATTCCCCCCAATCTCCTCACCCCATTTGTGTTTGTATATATAAACGAATGAACAACTCGTGCACACACACACACACACACGCACGCACACACACACACACGCCTCTGTACATATCATGTGAATGAAAATCAGAAAAAAATGACAAACGTATATTAATTTAAACCAAATGAAGCTAAATAATGTAAAACAAATGAATTTTCTCCTTTTAGGAGAATCAATTATTATTATTATAGAATTTAATTATTCAATATAAGAAATTAATCATTAAGCGTTGTTTTTCTTTTCACGAGGAAAGGATTTCCGAGAATCTGGTGAACTCGAAACACACGGTCGTCCCCCCCTCCTCCCTCCTCCCCCAATCTCCTCACCCCATCTGTGTTTGTAAATATAAACAAATGAACAAATCGTGCACACACACACACACACGCACACACACACGCCTCTGTACATATCATGTGAATGAAAATCAGAAAAAAAATGCCAAACGTATATTTTGTCAATCCTTATATATATATATATATATATATATATATATGTATTGAATTTCACCTTAAAGTGAATTAAAACATTAACTTTATTACTTAATTCCTATTTTTATTATAAATATCGAATAACAGTGGGAAAGGAAACTTACGAAGAAAGTTGAAATAAACCAAAACACACGGTCGTATTCTCAAATCTATACACACACACACACACACACACCACACACACACACACACACAAACACACGCACGCACGCACACGAGGAATCCGACTCGAATCACACCTGATTGCCCAGAGACCTTTTTTGACCATAATCTGACCTTTCTTCCAGTCAACTCGAGCAAAACCTCTCTTCACTCCGATTCTTAGATACACACACACACAATTATAATAAATAATAATCAGCGAAAGAAATAAGGTGGGCAAACCTGAAAGTACTAATAATATATATATATATATATATATATATATATATATATATATAATATATATATATATATATATATATATAAGAGAGAGAGAGAAAGAAAGAGAGAGAGAGTTTTGTTCATTAATAAATAAAGGAAGGGATATATATATATATATATATAGGGTGGTACAAATTACAGTAATAATAACAACTAGCTCTTCCCCAAATTGTAACAACGGATAGGGTTTTCACTCCGCCTTAGACCCAGAGTTTAACGTGGAAACCGGATGCTTTTTCTGGCAAACCTGAAAGTACTAATAATTAAATATATATATATATATATATATATATATATATATATATATAGAAAGAGAGAGAGAGAGAGTTTTGTTCATTCTTTTAAAATAAAAAAGGAATGTATATGTATATATATATATATATATATATATATATATATAGGGTGGTACAAATTACAGTAGTAATAACACTGGTATGCATCAATTTTGCTGTCAAGGGTTTTGTAAGTGATTCCTATAGAGTTTTTCCTGCTGATTTCGAATCTGCAATCCGTTTTTTTCAATCAGCTCAGGTTATCCGGCTATGGCCTCATAAGTAAAATAGAATTTTTCGTGATTTTGTCAAAGCGGAATTGAAACAGTAACATCTATCATCGCTTGTTTCACTTGTATAATATCTTTTTTTACTTTTCAGGCATATAGATAAAATATTTCATAATGAATAGAGCGTGTAAAAATGATCTCAATAGATTCTGCTACATATGTGGGACGGTTACCATGCCAAATAACCAGTCTCAAATCACTAAATTTGTGAAGACAATGTATAGAGCATACTTTGGAATTAAGCAAAGGGACCAGGACAAAAATTTCGCCCCTCATATGTGCTGCAAGACGTGCATTGAAAATTTGAGAAGATGGAGCAAAGGCAGAGCGAAATCTTTGCCTTTTGGAATTCCCATGATTTGGAGAGAAGGAAAGGATCACGTGACAGATTGCTATTTCTGCATGACAAACCTCCAAGGTGGGCTTATAAATTTATTTTTCTTAAATATTTTGAAATCCTCGTATGAAACTTGACATAAATTCACCATAATGTAATATTCACCATATATAGCATAATATTCACCATAATGGTAATCATACATTTACATATACATATTGTTATAGAGAATATATTTACACATACATATTTTATACAAGTTACATTTACATATACAATGATTGTATATTTTCTTTCTTTTTCATTCATATTGTCCCCGAAGGGACAATATGAATGAAGAAAGAAAATATACAGACTCCATCGACCTATTTCATATCTTACAGACCGCAGCCTTCCCTCACGAGCCGCCACTGTCTGAATGCTTCTTCCATTTCATATGCAAGTTTTATATCCATGTTTCTGTGTTTCTATTTTCAGGAGTTAACAAGAAGAATAAACACATTGTTGTATACCCTGACATTCCTTCTGCTATGAGACATGTACCCCCATGGTCCTGGAATTCCAATACCCGACCCACCTCAAACCCTGGACTTCGATGATTCTGATGATGAATCAATGACCAATGCCAATGACCAGTCCCAGTCGTATATACCTCAAAATACCGCTTCAAATGAGCCGAGGCCTCTCAACCAGGCCAAACTTAATGATCTTACCAGGGATTTAGGACTTTCCAAATTAGCTGCCGAGATCTTGGGCTCACGACTTCGAGAGGACAACTTGCTGGCTCCGGGAACAACATTCTCCTGGTATAGGAAACGAGAGGAAGAATTCCGCAAGTTTTTTGCAGTGCACGAAAATACCTCTTCCTTAGTGTACTGCTGCAATGTTGAGGGGCTAATCGAATCCTTGGCCCTGCCATATAACGCATCAGAATGGAGGCTATTTATAGACTCGTCTAAACGAAGTTTGAATGCAGTACTTCTCAACCTTGGGAATAGGGTTGCATCAGTCCCTGTAACACATTCCGTTCAACTTACTGAGAGCTACGATAACATGAAAATTTTACTGGATGCTCTCGTATACGACCAACATAACTGGAGGATCTGTGGAGATTTGAAGGTAATACTAATATCATAAGTAAACTATTGCTATTGACTATGTTGTTTTTCCAAAGGTTATTTGAGAGCGTATAAGAACACTTAACTTCCCCACAGAAGTGATACAGTCCAATGCATAGATTTTTTTTATCTGATAGAACAAATTCTCTAAATTCTTTAAATATTTTCATTTTTTTCAGATTGTGGCATTTGTATTGGGAATGCAAGGGGGATAAACGAAATACGCATGTTTCCTCTGCAAATGGGATAGCCGAGCGGATGAGAAGCACTATGCACAGCGTGAATGGGCATCCAGAGAGAATTTTGAACCTGGGTCGCATAATGTCGTTTCAGTGCCCCTTGTACCACCAACAAAATTTTGCTCCCACCACTTCATATTAAGCTGGGCTTGATGAAAAATTTCATCAAATCAATGAATAAGGAGGGTTCAGCATTCCGATATCGAGAGAGTAAATTTACTCATATATCTGATGCTAAACTAAGCTGGGGTTTTTGATGGTCCTCAAATTCGAACTTTGATCAAGAATACTCAGTTCGAAAACGCAATGACTCCAACTGAGAAGAATGCCTGGCAGGCATTCAAATCACTGATTTTCTTGGCAAGCGTAGAAGTCCAGAATACGAGTCCGTTGTCGAAAACTTGATGGAAGCTTTCAAAGCTCATGGGTCGCGCATGTCCATAAAAATGCACTTTTTGTGGTCCCACTTGGACTATTTCCTGAAAATTGCGGGATTATAGTGAGGAACAGGGAACGATTTCACCAAGATATCAAAATAATGGAAGAGAGGTACCAGGGAAACTGGGATATCAATATGCTGGCGGACTATTGCTGGTGTTTGAAACGAGACGTGCCCGAAGAAAAACACAGACGGAAAGCCAAAAAAACTTCATTCCTTCCTCAATAAACTTTTATCCATATTCATTGTATGAATAAAAGTATTTATTCACACAATGTTTTCATTTTTCATGAGTGTTCTTATAATATTACTCGTATCCACAGTGTTTAAGCTAAAAAAATCAATAAATTTGGGGATAAAATTGGACTTATAATAAATGGCCAATAGAGAAAAATCCTGACCTGATTGAGGAAAACCAATGTCATTTTCGAATTCAGCATGGTCGAATTATATAATATGAGTTGAAAAAACCTCACAGCAGACAAAAAGATTTCATATGCATACCAGTGTAATAATTAACTCTTTCTCGCCGAATTGGAAAAGTTTTTCACTCCGCCTTAGACCCTGCGAGTGCGGAACGCCGATATGCTTGTATCTTTTGTCAGCAAATTCCATTCACGTAACCTGGAGCACAATAATTTCACTTTCTTTTTCGGAAGGTCCAAATCTCTCACGAGATCATTCAGCATAACCTGCGTTATCATACGTTGTTTATTTGATTCAGGTTGCTGAATGTCTGTATCTTTAGTGTCATCAATTTCCATTGGTTCAACTTGAGACTCTTCATCCAGTGTCCATGACTTTGGGGGAGTTGGATTCTATTATTATTGATCATTCAAATATATATTTATTTTCTAGATATCTCCATAATTGTGTGTGTGTGTATATATTTCTCCTGTACTGTTATATTGACGGTGGAAAAAAAGAAAGTAAAATTAAATTAGTACACTTAATTTTAACTAATATTTTGGGAAAACTCTGAGTAAATGGAAATATTATTTTCTCGAAACCTATGGGTGATAGAAAAATTCTGAAACCATATTTGGAATCAGCATCAAAAGCTCTATAAGAAACACCAAACAGTTTTCAAGAAACAAAAATGTTGTTCCCTAGTGTAATTAACTCTTTCTCGCCGAATTGGAAAGCTTTTCACCTACCTTTGACCTACAGTTTAACGTGGCTTCAGAAATACATCTCGTCAGGGAATGATTGCTCACTATTTCATCGAGATAATTAAAGCTCATATACAGGACCTGCATTGTCTATAAGATCTGTGGGAAACTCTGAGTAAATGGAAATATTATTTTCTCGAAAACTATGGGTGATAGAAAAATTCTGAAACCATATTTGGAATCAGCATCAAAGTTCTATAAGAAACACTAAATAGTTTTCAAGAAACAAAAATGTTGTTCCCTAGTGTAATTAACTCTTTCTCGCCGAATGGAAAGGTTTTCACTCCGCCTTAGACCCACAGTTTAACGTGGAAACCGAATGCTCTTTTCTTTTTTAAAAATATAATTAGGATATATTTATAATTTCTTTATTATAAAATCCTCTCGATTACATTAGTGACTAATGATCCGGGAATAGTGAGGGAAAAATATTGACATGGTAAAGACAGCAAGGAGTAATACGAGCATTAAATCTATTGGAGAAAATATAAAGATGCCATTACTCGTCCGGACCCGTTATAGCGGATTGGTACACAAACTTATCATAGCTCCACCCAGCTACACTGCAGCCAATCACTACGAACATCTGGCCTTAATCTTTTGGGGCGGAGCTTGGCGATTGTGCATATAAAAGGGAATATTTTTCAGTTTGGAGTAACAGTAGCTATTTTCGCGTCAGTGAATAATCATTCCCTCTGCCAGTGCATTCCCTCCACCATGGACCACGAACTGTACGTCTTCCCGGATTTGTATGAAGAAGGTGACACTGCAGCATTAACTGCAATTAATCTTTTTAACGCAATTGACCGTAATGAATTATTTCCAACGCAAACCGTTGAAGATATTTGCAGTGAGGCTCCTTACAATCCGACGCAAGGGACTACCATAAAAATGTAAGTGTCTATAATTTATTCAGAAGAAACATGATTTTATATACAGGGTGTACATAAAGTCAGGATCTATTTTTGTGAAGCACTTGGAAATTATATGGAATTCAATCATAAAATGATAAAGTGATAACATTTATTAAAAAATTAAGAGTAGGATTCGATGTGACGCCCATCAGTATCCCTGCGCAGCTCAAATCGTTCCGCAGCATTTCTAAACACATTCTCGAGCATTTTCGGGGTTATGTTATCTGCAGCAGTTCGTATACGTGTACGTAATTTTTTTAGACTCGTAATCTTCGTCTGATAGACGTGCAATTTGATAAAGCCCATGCAAAGAAATCTAAAGGGGTTAAATCTGGTGATCTCGGTGGCCAAGGTCTGTTGCTTCCGCGTCCGATCCAGCGATTTGGAAAACGTCCATTTAGATAATCCTGAACAATTTTGGCATAGTGACAAGGAGCACCATCATGTTGATAGACTCCAACCATAGAGGAAGGAGTTTGAGTATTACATATGACAGACCCCATTATGTGAATGTCGGAACTAATTTAATAACCAATATCTCAATATATATAAGAACGATTGGGGGTGAAAACTTCCCATTCGGTAACGGGAGCTTAACAGTGAAGCTACACTTTCGACGCACTGAGTTATAATGGATACGTCCTCCTCGTCCCTGTCTGTACACCCTAACAACACACTAGCAAACTTTGTAACAGAACTCCACGGGCACATTGAATTGGGTCGTGATTCGTATGAGGTGGGGATATGCGAAATTCAGCTGGACACCATCTTTTTAAATATTGAACATAAAGAAACCGTTTTTACGATTCTTAGAGACATTGACGAGTGTGAAAAAGCTGGGGTAGCTATGGATGAAACTATACGTATCGCTCGGACTAAGGTTGCACGGTATTACAGTACAGAAGTAAGACTAGGACCGGGTCAATATGGTTCGGTCGAGGATGTTGTGAGAGGCTTAAACGTAAGTTTAAGAAACTCAAACCTTACGAATGATTTAGTATACGAAATCGTAAACAAAGGAAACCCTGCACATACACTAATCCTAAAATCAAAGACTAACAGACGTATTAAAGACCGTAGAATGTTCAAAATTCTAACCAATGGCCGATATAGCGCAGCCTTCCAAAGAGACACATTTCACGAGACACAGCATGACTTGTCCAGATTAATGTATCAATTGAAGATGGAGAAATTGGCTGAAAGGTCCCCAGACATGTGCTATATTTACAGTAATATAGTGGAGCACCAGTTTGTTGGGGATACCCAGGCACGCCTGCTGCGCATTGCTCACATCCCCAACCATAGAGGAAGGAGTTTGAGTATTACATATGACAGACCCCATTATGTGAATGTCGCAACTAATTTAATAACCAATATCTCAATATATATAAGAACGATTGAGGGTGAAAACTTCCCATTCGGTAACGGGAGCTTAACAGTGAAGCTACACTTTCGACGCACTGAGTTATAATGGATAGAAAGCCTTTCACCGTCTATCGAGGGGTGAGATACCAGCGCGGTAGTGGACTTGGATCCATTTTTTCATCCATACTACGTACGGCTGTTCCTTTGCTGAAGAGGGGTGCCAGATACCTCGGAAGGAAAGCGCTACAATCAGGTCTTAACACTGCAGAAGACATATTGGCCGGGGCTAAACCTAAAGAAGCTCTAAAAAAACATTTAAAGCGTACACGGGACGAAATCATCAAAGATGCAAAGAGAAAAATGCGTGGTGGCGGGAAGAAGAAGAAGAGGGCTGCCCGGAAGAAGGGGTCACGTGGTATTAAACGTAAAAGGATATCAAAAAAGAAGTGCTGTAAGCGAATGAAACCTATGGTTGACCACTTTTTTGACTGATATAAGCTAAGGACATTGATCTCATGAATCATAGTTTGTTTACTACTTGTCGAGAGAGGAGGCACTATTTCTAACTCGCCATGGCACGCTTCATCCACCCATGTAGTTCACAATGCTGTAAATCGGAGCTGTCCCTTTTTGAGCTGCCTCCAACTCAAGTTTCTATTGAGCACAGTGATTTTATTACAATTAACCCTTTAAACACAATTAGTTCCCCGAGTGCACCTATAGAATTCGTGATACCCAGCTCAGGCCCTTACTTTTTTGATCCAAGCTGTGTGCACATGTACGCTAAGCTACGTATAGCCCATTCTGATGGAACGGTCTGCGATGACAAATATGCTGTATACCCTGAAACAAACTTTCTGCACTCCATATTCAACCAGTGTGACGTATATTTAAATCAGACCAACATATCGGCAGGCACGGGGTACTATCATCTACGAGCCTATCTGGAAAATGTCCTCAACTTTTCCAAAGAAGCGAAGGCTACCTTTTTAAGTGCCGAGGGATATTATCAAACTAAAGATGAAAGTAGTATAAAGGACAAATTTAAAAATTCTAAAAAGAAAATATACGAGTGTTTTGGACGGCTGCACACAGATTTCACTTTCCAGGAGAAGTTGCTTGTCAACGGGGTGGATATGAAAATAAAGCTCACCCGCACGAGTCCTGAGATCTGCTTAAATCTGGATGCTGATCAAGAAGAGGGTGCAAAGCCCGTTGTGGTTCACATTATGGACACATACCTCCGCGTACGGCGAGTGAAATTAAGTTCACCAAAACAACTAGAAATTGAGAAAAATTTACTAAACGCTACAGTGAAATATCCTATTAACAGAGTACAAATCAAACTATATACGGTTCCTGCAGGGTTGGCATCGAAGCAGATAGAAAACATTGCCCTGGGAAATCTTCCTAAAAGGATATTAATCGGAATGCAGGACCATGCTTCGGTGAATGGAAAATATAAAAAGAGTGCCTTTAAATTCGAGAATTTCGGACTTAAAAATATAACTCTATACGTTAATGGCACTGCTTTGGGTGGAACAATGGGTACGGACTATTCATCAGACGCTGTGTTACCTCTTTGTGCCAGAGCCTATAGTAATCTGACCCATATTGCAGGTGATTGTGATGAGCTTGGTAATGGGGTAACGCAGGAAGAATTCATTGATCAATTTAACCTTTATCCGTTTGACATTACACCTGACTTATCTGCTAGCGTAAATACGCATTTAACCCACAGCAGAGCGGAAACATCTCAGTGAGGCTGGAATTCGCCAAGCCTATAGACGCGCCTATTAGTGTACTAGTATATCTCGAATCGCAAGCCCTAATAGAAGTAGATAGATTTAGGAGCGTTATCACTGACTTTTAAAATGGATGCTAATACACTTCAGAAAGTAATGAATAGTGAACGAGTCACACGTTCCAAATTTATCGGCGTGTTTGCGAAGAATGAAACATTGAGTTTGCCAAGTACGCGAGAATGCGGTAGTCTTATTGTGAACACAGATGTCATCGGTAATGAAGGGATTCATTGGATCGCTGTCTATTTTAAAAATAGACAGCGCCTGTACTATTTTGATTCACTCGGTACTCAACCCTGGAGTGACCCTATTATTGTAAAATTTCTCGCTCAGTTACATATTCCCGAAGTTGTATGGAACCCGTTTCGTATACAAGGATATTTTAGTAATGCTTGCGGAATGTACTGCGTCTCATTTCTCATGCATATGTCATGTGATAAAGAATTTATAAATTTTTTAAATTTATTTGACCCGTGTCACACTCGCCGAAACGATGAAATGGTATGCAGACAGATAAAAATCCGTTTTCCAATTGTACGTACTCGTTGTATAGTATAATGTTTTTGTTCGTGTGTGTATATTTGTAACGGTATATTCTGTAGTTGGTTATTGTACTGATTTCTTTCATTTAATAAATTTATGAAAATATATTGTCTTCTTACCCCAAAAAGATCGAAAAACACTTACATTATTTCGGTGTGACATTCATTATGCTGACTGATCAGTATATCCTCCGTATTCATGACACGAGATTCTTCAAAAGATTGTATAACACGTGTCAAATCCTCATCGGACCTTAAAGGAATAATGTTCATTCTTTTAAAACATATACAGAGTATACAGACAGACCCCATTATGTGAAGATATCTTTGGTTCGAAACTCATTTAAGAGGTAAATCCAAATAACATTTAAAACGATTGCCATAAAAAATTTCGATTTTAGCATAATGGTGAGTATCTAAATGAAGTATTTGACGAGATACTACAACCCTCCATATATATAAAATCATGTTTCTTGTGAATAAATTATAGACACTTACATTTCTATGGTAGTCCCTTGCGTCGGATTGTAAGGAGCGTCACTGCAAATATCTTCAACGGTTTGCGTTGGAAATAATTCATCACGGTCAATCGCGTTAAAAAGATTAATTGCAGTTAATGCTGCAGTGTCACCTTCTTCATACAAATCCGGAAGACGTACAGTTCGTGGTCCATGGTGGAGGGAATGCACTGGCAGAGGGAATGATTATTCACTGACGCGAAAATAGCTACTGTTACTCCAAACTGAAAAATATTTCCTTTTATATGCACAATCGCCAAGCTCCGCCCCAAAAGATTAAGGCCAGATGTTCGTAGTGATTGGTTGCCAGTGTAGCTGGGTGGAGCTATGATAAGTTTGTGTACCAATCCGCTATAACGGGTCCGGACGAGTAATGGCATCTTTATATTTTCTCCAATAGATTTAATGCTCGTATTACCCTTGCTGTCTTTACCATGTCAATATTTTTCCCCCACTATTCCCGGATCATTAGTCACTAATGTAATCGAGAGGATTTTATAATAAAGAAATTATAAATATATCCTAATTATATTTTTAAAAAAGAAAAGCATTCGGTTTCCACGTTAAACTGTGGGTCTAAGGCGGAGTGAAAACCTTTCCAATTCGGCGAGAAAGAGTTAATTACACTAGGGAACAACATTTTTGTTTCTTGAAAACTATTTGTGTTTCTTATAGAACTTTTGATGCTGATTCCAAATATGGTTTCAGAATTTTTCTATCACCCATAGTTTTCGAGAAAATAATATTTCCATTTACTCAGAGTTTCCCACAGATCTTATAGACAATGCAGGTCCTGTATATGAGCTTTAATTATCTCGATGAAATAGTGAGCAATCATTCCCTGACGAGATGTATTTCTGAATCCACGTTAAACTGTAGGTCTAAGGTAGTGAAAACTTTCCAATTCGGCGAGAAAGAGTTAATTACACTAGGGAACAACATTTTTGTTTCTTGAAAACTATTTGGTGTTTCTTATAGAACTTTGATTCTGATTCCAAATATGTTTCAGAATTTTTCTATCACCCATAGTTTTCGAGAAAATAATATTTCCATTTACTCAGAGTTTTCCCAAAATATTAGTTAAAATTAAGTGTACTAATTTAATTTTACTTTCTTTTTTTCCACCGTCAATATAACAGTACAGGAGAAATATATAAACACACAATTATGGAGATATATAGAAAATAAATATATATTTGAATGATCAATAATAATAGAATCCAATTCCCCCGAAGTCATGGACACTGGATGAAGAGTCTGAAGTTGAACCAATGGAAATTGATGACACTAAAGATACAGACTTTCAGCAACCTGAATCAAATAAAGAACGTATGATAACGCAGGTTATGCTGAATGATCTCGTGAGAGATTTGGACCTTCCGAAAAAGAAAGTGGAATTATTGTGCTCCAGGTTACGTGAATGGAATTTGCTGACAAAAGATACAAGCATATCGGCGTTCCGCACTCGCAGGGTCTAAGGCGGAGTGAAAAACTTTTCCAATTCGGCGAGAAAGAGTTAATTATTATTACTACTGTAATTTGTACCACCCTATATATATATATATATACACATTCCTTTATTTATTTTAAAAGAATGAACAAAACTCTCTCTCTCTTTCTTGCTATATATATATATATATATATATATATATATATATATATATATATATATATATATATATATTATTAGTACTTTCAGGTTTGCCAGAAAAGAAAATTCGGTTTCCACGTTAAACTGTGGGTCTAAGGCGGAGTGAAAACCTTATCCGTTGTTACAATTCGGGGAAGAGCTAGTTGTTATTATTACTGTAATTTGTACCACCCGGGCCTATATATATATATATATATATATATATATATATCCCTTCCTTTATTTATTAATGAACAAAATTCTCTCTCTCTTTCTTTCTCTCTATATATATATATATATATATATATATATGAAAATTATTTCACGAAATTA
The DNA here is from genome assembly GCA_023014485.1 of Bathynomus jamesi. Classification (NCBI taxonomy): domain Eukaryota; kingdom Metazoa; phylum Arthropoda; class Malacostraca; order Isopoda; family Cirolanidae; genus Bathynomus; species Bathynomus jamesi. The sequence continues at coordinate 41,915 of JAJOZX010014552.1, read as the reverse complement.
ACACGTGAAAAATATTTATGAAGAATAAAACCACGAAGGAAAGGAAACACAAAAAGGTGCTCAAGCGCTTTCGTCTAATGTCAGTGTTCCTGAGGATGTCATTAGACGAAAGCGCTTGAGCACCCTTTTGTGTTTCCTTTCCTTCGTGGTTTTATTCATCATATATATATATATATATATATATATATATATATATATAATTATTAGGTCTTTCAGGTTTGCCCACCTTATTTCTTTCGCTGATTATTATTTATTATAATTGTGTGTGTATATCTAAGAATCGGAGTGAAGAGAGGTTTTGCTCGAGTTGACTGGAAGAAAGGTCAGATTATGGTCAAAAAAGGCCTCTGAGCAATCAGGTGTGATTCGAGTCGGATTCCTCGTGTGTGTGTGTGTGTGTGTGTGTGTGTGTATAGATTTGAGAATATGACCGTGTGTTTTGGTTTATTTCAACTTCTTCGTAAGTTTCCTTTCCCACTGTTATTCGATATTTATAATAAAAATAGGAATTAAGTAATAAAGTTAGTTTTAATTCACTTTAAGGTGAAATTCAATATATATATATATATATATATATATATATATATAAGGATTGACAAAATATACGTTTGGCATTTTTTTTTCTGATTTTCATTCACATGATATGTACAGAGGCGTGTGTGTGGTGTGTGTGTGCGTGTGCGTGTGCGTGTGTATTTGTGTGTGTGCACGATTTGTTCATTCGTTTATATATACAAACACAGTGGGGTGAGGAGATTGGGGGGAGGAGGGAGGAGGGGGGGACGACCGTGTGTTTCGAGTTGACCAGATTCTCGGAAATCCTTTCCTCGTGAAAGGAACAACAACGCTTAATGATTAATTTCTTATATTGAATCATTAAATTCTTATAATAATAATAATTGATTCTCCTAAAAGGAGAAAATTCATTTGTTTTACATTATTTAGCTTAATTTGGTTTAAATTAATATACGTTTGGCATTTTTTTATGATTTTCATTCACATGATATGTACAGAGGCGTGTGTGTGTGTGTGCGTGTGTGTGTGTGTGTGTGCACGAGTTGTTCATTCGTTTATATATACAAACACAGATGGGGTAGGAGATTGGGGGGAATGGTCGACCGCGTGTTTTGGATAATTTTCACCAATCTTCGAAAGGTTTCTTTCCCACTGTTATTCGATATTTATAATAAAAATAGGATTAAGTAATAAAGTTAATGTTTTAATTCACTTTAAGGTAAAATCCATATATATATATATATATATAATATATATATATATATATATAGAGAAGGAATGACAAAATTAAATAGACACGGTTATTATGATTCTTTCTATATATATATATATATTCTATATATATAATATATAGATATACAAACACAGATGGGGTGAGAGATTAGGGGGAATGGACGAGCGTGTGTTTTTGGTTTATTTCAACTTTCTTCTTTTCTTTCCTTCGTTTTCCCATTGTTATTCGGTATTTATAATAAAATAGGAATTAAGTGATTTATTGGTAAAGAGCGTATGTTTAAATTATTTAAACAGTTGAATCTTCTTAATTCCAACAATTAAAAGAGATTCTGTATTGATTAACTACCATCATATAAATATATTGTGTTATTTTGATTAATATATGGTTTTTGCTATCTGGCAACTCAGCCTATACATGGCGCTATCTGGCAACTCAGCCGGATAGAGTCTATAAAAGAGTGAGAAGCTGATGACAGAGTCATTCAAGCTCGGCTCCCAGCCAAGCAAGGACCTCTGGTCCTTTCTCTTTCTGGCCCTTTGGGAAAACCCCTTAGAGGCCTCTTAGGTTAGGTAAACGAAAATAGCTTGGGGAGAACTCCGCCTCCAAGTTGCATGCAATCGGCAACAAGTCCGATACTCTCTCTCTCTCCCTACCCCTCCCCCTTGGCTCCTTCTAAGCCAACTGCTGATTAGGAGCCTATAAGACAACGCCTACTCGGCTGAAGTCTTAATAGCACTTGGCTTTGGCCCGAAACCGAAAGTAAACTTGACTGAAACCGAAAGTAGACTTGACCGAACTGCCATTCGGGTTCACTGGAATCAGAGCGACTCTTTTCTACTGCAGGCAATGTTAACAACATGAAACGGGCGAATTTGGCCCCAGTAAACGCTGAAGATGTCATCCTCCTTTCAAAAACTTGAAATATTTGAACTTTGAATATTGAATGAATCGAAATGGCTTGGTGTTCTTATTAATTTGCATTAATGAACATTAATATTTTTGGACTGTTTTTGAGTTTTCTTTAATTATGTGCTACTTTTCGCATGAAAAATAAAACTAAAACGATTGAATTACATTACATATAAAGTATTAGTATTCCATTTTATATTACAATACTTTCATATAAAGTAATCTACTTTTGGTTTCGGTTTCGGCCGAAAGTCGAGCCAACTTTCGGTTTCGGTTCCGAAAGTGCCGAAGTACTTTCGGTCGGTCCCTAGTTATATAACATCCTAACTAATCCTAACTAGTGTGATGACCAGTGATTATTATAATACAGATTTATATACACAACATGAGTTCGGGTGGTTCAGTCTAGTGCACGTAGTACGAGGATGGCCCTGCATAAACAGTTTCACATAATACAGTGTCTTTTGGTTTTGCCGTTGCGAGAAGTCTTTTCACTACAAATATACCGAGATAATAGCGGACACAATAATTACACTGACAGTGGTTGTTGAAAAAATCGTTACCGGTTGCAGGATTTGTTTTGGATGTTTGTGTTTGTGTACAAAGTGGTCGGCTGCGTTTTGTGTGTTCGTTTTTACGTGAAGGTTCTAGTTCACGTGGTTGATGCATTTGTGGCCGGTATGTAGGGTCCGCGCATCGATCATCTACTGTGAGGGTGGTGACGGAGATGATGGAGATTGAGGCGTTCTACTGAGTGGTCGTCCAGAAGGGGTTTCTCCAGGGTCTGGTTTCGATGCGATCCTTGGTTCTAGGACCTCTCCTTGTTCAGAGATTGTCTAGAGTACTGGTGATATTATGAGGTATCAATTTTCATTAAGGGTAGTGGTTTCCACTGCGACCACTTCTGTTTTGTGGTCCCTGCTGGATTTGTTAATATCTTAATCTTTCGAAGAGTAGGCTGCTCGAACACCTGGCAGATGTTTTTTGGGAAAGTGTCGTTCGGCAGCTATCTTCAAGTTAGCAGCATGAATGATCTTTAGTTTGGAATAATTTCGGAGGCCGAGGACTTCGTTACTGTTTTTTCCGAGGTTTTTCATAATCCTATATGACCATCCCATTTTGAGTATAATTTGCAATGAGCACTTGGCGGTTTGACGCTCTTTATGTAACAGCGCATACCGACGATTATAGTCCGTTGTTGGAATGAGCCTATGTTGTTCTTGCTCCATCTGCTGCTTTCGTTGGGCTAGGCATGTCGGATTATGTAAAAAATTTGAAAGGGAGTTCAGCTAGTTGCTGATTTGCTTCTGCCATCTCGGAAGGTGTTAGAACTTCAGGTGGTTGGGCAGTTGCCCACAGAAAGATTTCGCCCACCTACTAAAATAAAATAAGAGCATATATATATATATATATATATATATATATATATATATATATATGAGTGTATATATATGAACATGTGAATAAATATGCATCAACATATACATTTAATTGATTTGTGTTATTTGTGATGAAATACAAATACAAAAAAAAAACCTATTTTAACTCACTAAAAAACCCACTAAAATTGTCTTAGAAGTTGCCCTGGAATCATCCGATGTTCGGGAGGATGCGTCAACAACATGGCGGAGGGTTTCTAGGATTTTTCGATTGTGTCTTTCCACTAAGCCGTTTTCCTGTGGATGGTATGCTACAATGCGTGTTTTTAATTTACACATTTTACAGAATGATTCAAACAGCTTGGAAGTGAAAATAAGGGCGTTATCCGAAATTAGGATGGAAAGAGTAATATGGTTTTGGATGACGCGTTCCACTAGTGCTTTTGCAACAGTTTATGAGGTCTGGTTTGGAATGGCAACTACTTCGCTGTAACACGAGAAGTGGTCCGTAAAAACGATGATGTATTGGTTTCTCTTTGATGTTTTGGGGAATGGTCCCAGTATGTCCATTCCGTTTCTCTTCCAGGGCCACTGGCATACTGGATATTTATGCATGGGAACTGTGGATGGTAGGTTGACTTTATGTTTAAAACAAGATGGGCATTCAGCGATGTATTCATGTACCTTTTTTTTCATTTCGGGAAAATTGTATCGCTCCAAAAGATTCTTGATGGTGCGATCAGGCCCCATGTGGCCATACAAAGGTGAGTCGTGACAAAGTCCGATGGCTATATCTAAGAGATCCTTTGGTATTTCCACGAGGTCGTCTCCATCTTTATTTCTAAAATGTACAAGCCCATCTTTTATGTTATAGTGCTCTTTCCAGGTGAGCACAAATGTTCTGGGTGTGTAGGTCTTGTTGTTGGGAGTATTGCAAACATTCGTGGTCGAACACATAAAGAGTTTCTATCTTATTCACTTGGATGTCGGGTTTCAGTATCGACAATTCGTCTGGAATAACTTGAAGTTTTCCTGGTTTGTATGCGATTTTTGCGGCGAAGTCCTGAATCAACAGAGCCCATCTACTCAACCGTCCTTCAAGTACCTTGTCCATGAAGAGATACGTGAGTGGCTTATGGTCAGTTTTGATGGTCATATCATAGCCGTGGAGTCTACGGCTATGATATATCGTCTACGGCGTAGACGATATTTCGGAATTTTTTTCAGAGCCCAATATGCCGCTAGGGCCTCTCGGTCCGCAGTAGAATAATTCCGTTGATTCCACACCATCTATATCCTGTAATAGGACGGCTCCAAATCCGTAGGAGGAAGTATCCGTGGTTATGACAAAGGGTTTGATGTAGTCGAGATACTGGAGGATGGGATACCAGGTTCGTGTACCCATCACAGTTTCAAAAGCATGTTGGTGATCGGATTCCCAAATAAATTTAGCATTTATTTGAAACAAATTAGTGTGGGTTTAGCAATGTTCGAAAATTGAGGGATAAAATTTCGATAGAATCTGAGAAGTCCAATAAATGCACGAACGTCGTCGATAGTTTTAGGTACAGGATACCTTTCTAGTGCTTCAAGTTTAACTTGATCAGGTTTAATTCCAGCAAATTTTTGCTGCAACAGCATATTGGCAGATAAACAAGATATTTGAAGATGAAGGTGCATTTTTCTCTTAAACAGTGTATTGACAGATCTGATGTTACCATGATTTTCCGAGTCAACTAAAAATCGAAATTAAAATATGCATTTTATTGTGAATTAAAATTAAACATGCATATGAACCAAAATTAAATACTTAAAATTTAAAATTAAGTGTTAATTTAGAATTTCGGCAAAATATGACTCCATCTTTCACAACGAAGAGAATATATAAAAAAATGAACATTGCAGAATTTAACAAGATTATATGATTAAATGATAAAAATAATTAGGTAATCATAAAAGAAATGAGTCTTGAAGTATGAGAACATATTGTTCAACAGGAAATTACTTTAACAAAAATTAAATGATGAAACAGAAAAAAATTAATTTATTTATTCTCCAAGCTTTGCATGAATATTACTAAAGTAGCGTGTCATACAAGTTTGAACCTTATACGCAAAAATGAATGTTGGAATTATTAATATATATATATATATATATATATATATATATATATATATATTCTTCGTTTAAAAGGAGCCTTGATCTGTTCCTGCATGTGTATTACAAAAATCAATTATTACGTGCACCGTTTAACAAAGTGAAATTAAGTTATAGATTGCATATGTTATAAAACATGGAACAGTTATCAGTACTTATGCAACTAATGTCATCTTTACACAAAATCTATCATATTTGCCTTCGTAAAAACAATTAAATATAAAGGAATGAATTTTATATTATACACAGTTTTATTTTTTAATATAATTTAATATACGAAAATAACTGCAAAATCGATCGATCAGTTGTTTCTGTGCGAAGCTTTCCAGTGAATCTATGCCTTCGGGTTTACCGATCAGTTGTGCAGAGATATGCAGGAACTTGAAATAATCAGTTTTTTTCAAAAGCTTCATTGCTATAAATACATATTTTTAACAAAGGTTTCTTTCCAGTATAAAGGGTATTAGAATTCAAGCGCATCTTTTTACTTTTGGTACACCCTATATATATATATATATATATATATATCACGCCAATTAGAATTCAAGCGCATCTTTTTACTTTTGGTACACCCTATATATATAAAAACTTTGGTTAACCTTTGGTTACCTTCCGCCCGAATTGTTCATTCTGACGGAGGTCAAGCTTTTCACTCCACCTTAGACGTACAGTTTAACGTGGAATCCGAACCACGCCCCATCAGAAGCCCAGCGTCTTAACCACTAGGCCACCTAGAGTACCCATTTATCTACCAACCACTTTATTGTGTGGAAGGATGAACAGCTGGGTTTTGCTGCGCGCCGGCTGCCGTCGGGTCTCGAACCCGGGGCCGATGGATTCGTAGTCAGCAACGCTAACCACTACACCACCGAGGTATATATATATATATATATATATCACGCCAATCAGCGAAGTTGAACGATATTGGGTCTCGGTTGTTTTTCCTAATGGAAAGGGATGAAAGGCTGTTTTAGAAACATCATATGTTTATCCTTAACTGTTTAGGGTTTAAAGGACGATAAATATTTCTATTAGAAAGTTTATCACAAACTATTTCAATCTTTTTGAAGACTCCCAGTTTCTTATTTTTCTACAAATCATCATCATGGTAGGTATATCATCCTATCCTATCATCCTATCAACAGACTTCCACGATTACCGGTTAATTTCTTTTAATTATATTGCCTATAATTCAATGCTTAAAAGTGCATAAACGAAACTGTCATTTCATGCGTTAATTTTTAACTTGTTTTCCAATCTTTTCAGTAAAAAAAAAAATACTGATTTTTTTTTTCGCCTCTTAAGAAATAATATTGAAAATTCTTTCCCTCCTACATCCGATGTTTAAAGAAAAATTCCTCTTTCATTTAATTATTTCATTTGGACGGATTCATTTACTCGTATGTTTTCTCTCGTGTCCCACGTACTGTATATAATATTCATTGCAATATCATTCCAGTTGAAAGAGAATTGCCAAAAGAATTTTTGGCCTCACAGAAACCTTCGTTAATTAAATCGTACGTTTATGGTATAATGTTCTTTCTTCTGTAATTCATTCGTTGAAACTCCTTTAGCCACGCTGCACTGATGAGCAGTAGCGGATCTAGGATTTTCGAAAGGGGAGGGGGGCGGACCCTTACATATGTAGAAATTGCGTCTAAATAATGTTTAATTATACAGTGCGTTCGAAAAGTCTCTCCGCAGTGCTATGTTAAACGCATAGGAAATTAAAAAACTAAAAAGTTTTCATTCAACCATGATTTAGTGATTTTATCACATAACCTTTTGATTTTCCAGCATGTGTTGAAAGTGTTTTCCACCATTTTGCAGGCACAGGCAACTCGTCTACACTTGTTGTCAAACACTTTTGACAACAAGCACGTTAACTGCGGAGAGACTTTTCGAACGCACTGTATATAAAGATAATTACATACACTGGAATTAAAAATACATATGTTAACCTTTTAAGCACCAGCAGGCAAATTTTTAGCGTTTACTAAAATGTAGTTAAAGACCAGGTTTCTGGTAGTAAATATTGGAACTAATTTGATTGACGTTATCTCATCCATCTGTTCAAAGTATTACCTGAATCAGTCATTTACAGAGAGGAAAATCGTGAATATGAATACTACGCAAAGGGTTTACAAGCACATTAACCTTTTGTCTACAAATGCTTACAACCATTAATAAATGAATATGTAAAGCTGGAAAGCATAATTTAATTGAGTATACGAAGAAAATATTATTTTTATACACAGTTTCTAAAAATAAAATTGAAAGGTAAGTTGCCAGGTATTTACAAGGGTGGTGTTGATATTTTTATAATTTAAAAAGTATGTACTTTTTGCTTTTAGATATTAAAAAATTTATTATAAAAAATAAAGCATTTGGAAGGGGCGCTAAACTGGCAAAAAGGGGCGCCAAATTACCCCCGTAAATCCGCTAGTGTTGATGAGACGTTGCGGTTAGAAAAGCAGATGCTGCCAACTTGTATCACGCTGATGAAACCGTATTAAGATAGTTGACTGCGCATGTGCTTGTTTGACACGCCACACTAATTTATTGTTAATATTAATATCAAGATAGTTTTCAATTATTATTTCTGAAACTATTTTTTGTATGTTTGCAATGATACTGTTGTCAGTATTATATATACAGGGCGTCCCAAAAAAATGTATACACACTTTAACAGCTGATAGCTCAATTGATGTTTCTTTCTTTCCAAGTTAAACCCATTAGAATTAATAATGGCAGTCAGACTAAGCTTTGAACAAAGGAAATTCATTCTAAAATGCTACTGGAAGTGTGAAAACGCAGTTGAAGTGCAAAGACAGTTTAGGAGGGAGTTTCAAACAGATCCACCAACGCGACTTACCATCACTCGAATTAGAGATAAGTTTGAAGCCGATGGAACTGTTCAGAATGTCCACAAGAAGCGTTCCGGAAGACCACGGACATCGACAAGCCACACAAAGCAAGAAAGAGTACTGGAAACGTATCACCAAAGTCCAAGAAAATCTGTGCGGCAAGCGAGTCGTGAGGTAGGAATTTCAGAATCGTCTGTCCAACGCATTTTGAAGCGCTGTCAATGGAAAAGTTACATTCCAAGATTAGTCCATGCATTAATGAAGATGATCCGGACCGAAGAGTGGAGTATTGCGAGTGGTACTTGGCACGATGTGGATGTGGATTGGACGAAGGGGTTTCGTAGAATACCCTCCGCGTTCACCAGACCTCACACCACTAGACTTTTTTTATGGGGATACTTAAAAGACAAAGTCTACGCTATAAAACCTGCAACAGTCGCTGAATTGAGAGCAGCCATTGAACGAGAATGCACACAAATACCAAACGAAATGTTTCGTGATGTTTGCGATTCCATTGCTTCGCGTTATCAGCAGTGCCTGGACCAGAACGGACGTCATTTGAAAACAGGCGTTGACAAAACAATTAAATAATGTCTGTAGATTCTATTACATTTTGAAAATGAAATGTATTTTAATAAACACTGCCTTTATAATTATTTAAAGTGTGTATACATTTTTTTGGGACGCCCTGTATATATATATATATATGGGATGAATTTCACAATAAAACACGTGAAATGAATGAATGCTGGAAACCAACAAGGAAAAAGAAAAACGATTCCAAGGCCTTTCGTGTATTCAGAGCTACACCTGACGAGGTGGTGTAGCTCTGAATACACGAAAGGACTTGGAATCGTTTTTCTTTTTCCTTTTGGGTTTGCAGCATATATATATATATATATATATATATATATATATATGCACTAGAATCACAAAATAACACGTGACCTTATTAATAAGCAAACAACCACAAGGAAAAGGAAACACAAAGTCCGAGCGCTTTCGTGATATATTCACATTATCAAGGAAGAACAGAAAATAGACGGAGATTACAAAGTATTTGAGTTAAATAGACAAGCAAAAAATTCACAATTGGCACCTCAAATTAAAGGCCTTAAAGCCCTCTAAAGATTTTTTTCCCCCAAATTGATAACATAATCTGTAGGCAGCTAAATAACTGAATAAAAAATATATACTGTATAGATGAAATTAGACAAAAAGAAAACCAATACAGAGAACAAAAATTATTATAATGGTTATTAACATTTAATTAAAACAGGCAATTAATAGGCAAGAATTTAATGAAAAACAAATAGATGACGTAGATAACAAATAGAAAACATAATCTGTAGGCTGATTAATTACTATACAGATGAAATTAGACAAAACACCAGTACAGAAAACCTAAAAAAAAAAAAAAAAAAAAATATAATTATTATAATGGTTATTAACACTAATATTTAATTGAAATAGGAAAAATTACAAGGCCCGAAATTAATGAAAACAAAGGGAAAGTTGCCATCGTCTTACAGAATTATTACAAAATTTCAACAAACAATCTGGAAAAAATAGTTATCCCAACAGCAACCCACTTCAAATATCCAAAAAACCACCCAGCAACCAAAGATTATACACGAAAGAAATATTACAATTAAACTAGACACATAAGAATGTTAACAGTTCTTACAATAATATTTATTTATTTAACCAGGGCAAACCATTAAGAGGCAAAAAATGCAATTAAGAAAACAGTAGGCCCATCGCCAACTTACTGACAATATACGAATCTAATTTGTACAACCCAGGGCTAATATTAAAGACCAAATCCGCATTATTCTTGATCACACTTGATTCCAATATATTTCTGCTAACAATAGATTTACTAAACCTTAATTTAGAAGCATTTTTCCAATCAATGGGATGATTAGAATCTCTTACGTGAATGAAAATGGCGTTAGATTCCTGACCACTTCTTATACTGTATTGATGCTGTTTAATACGTAACTCAAGAGTCTTACCAGTTTGGCCAATGTAAAATTTATTACATATTGTGCAAGGGATTTTATATACACACCCATGTTCACTTAAAGGGGAGTTCTTAATCAATGAATTCTTAATGACATCCAAATTTTTGAACGCAATATTTACGTTAAAATTCCTCAGCAGGTTCGGGAGCTCGAGGAAATTTTCTCTGAATGGTAACACTAAAACATTTTTTGTGTTATAAGGAATCTTATCCTTTACTTCGTAGAAGGTTTTCTTTGCCATTTTAAGGACTTATCTATGCAGTTCTTTGGGTATTTTAAATCAAAAGCAATTTTTTATATTATACTAATTTCATCGTCAATAAACTCAGGGCTACAAATTCGTAGGCCTCTTAGAAACAAAGTAGAAAGAGCGGATCGTTTACATTAATGTGGTGATCAGAATAATAATGTATATAGGAACAATTATTAGTGGGTTTTCTGTAAACATTGTACTTAAACTTTTTTCCAGACCTATATATTAAAACATCTAAAAAAGGGATCGAAGAATCTTTTTCTATTTCAACTGTAAAATTGATAGAGGGAATTAAATTATTAAGTTTGGGTAGGAATTCATTGAGATTTAAAGTCACTGGCCAAAGACAGAGAACATCATCTACATATCTAAACCATGGGACATAATTTGGCAGAATCTTCCTTAATAACTTACTTTCAAAAAACTCCATATATAAATTACTCAAAATGGGGGAGAGAGGGTTTCCCATCGCCATACCAAATTTCTGTCTAAAATATTCATTATTGAACACAAATTTTGAGTCTACTATGCTGTTGGGATAACTATTTTTTTCCAGATTGTTTGTTGAAATTTTGTAATAATTCTGTAAGACGATGGCAACTTTCCCTTTGTTTCATTAATTTCGGGCCTTGTAATTTTTCCTATTTCAATTAAATATTAGTGTTAATAACCATTATAATAATTATTTTTTTTTTTTTTTTTTTTTTTTTTTTTAGGTTTTCTGTACTGGTGTTTTGTCTAATTTCATCTGTATAGTAATTAATCAGCCTACAGATTATGTTTTCTATTTGTTATCTACGTCATCTATTTGTTTTTCATTAAATTCTTGCCTATTAATTGCCTGTTTTAATTAAATGTTAATAACCATTATAATAATTTTTGTTCTCTGTATTGGTTTTCTTTTTGTCTAATTTCATCTATACAGTATATATTTTTTATTCAGTTATTTAGCTGCCTACAGATTATGTTATCAATTTGGGGGAAAAAAAAAAAAAAGAAAAAAATCTTTAGAGGGCTTTAAGGCCTTTAATTTGAGGTGCCAATTGTGAATTTTTTGCTTGTCTATTTAACTCAAATACTTTGTAATCTCCGTCTATTTTCTGTTCTTCCTTGATAATGTGAATATATCACGAAAGCGCTCGGACTTTGTGTTTCCTTTTCCTTGTGGTTGTTTGCTTATATATATATATATATATATGTGTGTGTGTGTGTGTGTGTGTGTGTGTGTGTGTGTGTGTACACACACACATATATATGTTATAATGTTATAATGTTTCAGACCAACAAAGACCCTAGGATCCACTCATGGCTGGTCTACCTTACTGTGTTTGTAATTGTGTATTGTGCATGTCCTCCGTGGTGGCAGAGGGGACCTACAATTTTACGTGGGTTCCGAACCACAAAGAACATAAGAACATAAGAAATTTTTATATTGGGGACACTAGGGGCCACGTCGGCCCATCGAGGTAGCTCCACTATGAAAAAACTGCCTGTACATTGGCAACAACCAATTTTTACAAAATTAAATAATTATCAATTTAAAACTAATTAATTATCAATTTAAAACTAAAGATAGAATCTCTGGATCCAGAGGATCAAGTCATAATAGACTACTATCCACAAATATGTTACACTCTATCTCTATTTATAACCGACATGCAAATATATCAGATCCAAAGAATCCAGTCAATTTCATTACGGTAGCCATCAATACCAGTACCTTGCCAACCAAAAATAAGTCACGGTCCATATCAATTGCGGACCAAGTCACAATTTACAACCATATGCATTACAATATATATACTTAGGAGGAAAAGTGTAGGTGTGGCTGTAAAGACTGTACAGTAATGTAGAAATGTGTGTGCACCCATTTTGGGCCTCCCATTTAAAGGGTTTGCGGGGCAAGTGAAGATCATGAGTTTTTCAATACCTCAAAGTACTATTGGGGGCACCGCTCGGCAGAGGAATCTCTTTAAATGGGGTGTGTAAGGACAGAGAGTATCCCCTAACCCAAGATGCTGCCTCCCTATATCCCACAACACTTGTAAAACTGTTTTCTTTAAATTTGTTCTATATCTTGGCTTAAATAATTTCATACTATGACCTCTAGTCTGGTTATTGTGATTTTTAATGAAAAGAGAATCAAAGTCTATCTTATCCAACCCTTAATTTTACTACCTTAAACTATACCCAATCTATCAACATATGCGTCTAATCGATTTCTAAACATGTTTATAGACGTGCTACTAATTATTTCTGCCGGCAAACTATTCCAGCTATTTACTATTCTATGCGTAAAAAGTTTGGCAACTGCTGTCTCGAACTTTCTACTTCTCAACTTACACCCGTTATTTCTAGTCCTATTATATTGAGATATTTCGAAAAAGCTATCTCTGTCTACGTTATCGAACCCATTCATAATTTTGAAAACCTGGATTAGATCACCCCTTAGCCTCCTAGTCTCGAGTGTAGTCAATTTTAACTCTTTAAGCCTATCCTCGTACGACTTTGACCTAAGCGACGGAATCATCTTAGTTGCTCGTCTTTGAACCCATTCGATTTTGTCTATATCTTTTCGCATATGCGGATTCCAAAATTGGATTGCGTACTCCAAATGGAGTCTAACTAATGATTTGTAAAGAGGAACTATAATATCGCACGATTTGTGCTCAAAATTCCGAGCTATAAAACCTAACACTTTGTTCGCTTTATTGACAGCTGCTGTACTTTGTTTCGCTACTTTTAAATCACCAGTGACTAAAACTCCTAAATCTTTTTCCTGCTCTACGCTCATCAACTCTTTCGCTGACATACTATACGCAAAATTACCGTTACGCGAACGTATATGTAAAATTTTGCACTTATCGACGTTAAATCTCATTTGCCATGTGACTGACCAATCAACGATTTTATTCAGATCATTCTGGATTTCACCTCTATCTTCGTCATTAATCGCCCTACCACCCAGCTTCGTGTCATCCGCAAACTCTGAAACTGTACTGACTAGGCCGACATCTAAATCGTTAATATATATAAGAAAAAGCAAGGGGCCCAATACAGAACCCTGAGGAACGCCACTCGCTACATTAGCTCAACACGACTCCGCTCCATCAACGACCACCCTCTGTTACCTACCTCGCAACCACTCTTCTATCCAATTTATTATTACACCCCTGATTCTATTAGCCTTAGTTTTCTCAATGAGTCTTTTGTGCGGTACGGTGTCAAACACTTTTTGAAAATCTAAATACACTACATCAACCGCCCGATGACTATCGTAAACGTCAACCACGCTTTGAAAAAATTCTAAAAGATTAGTTAAGCAAGATTTGTTTCGCCTAAAACCGTGCTGCGTATTTCTAACTAAGTTATGCACTTCTAAGTGTTCGACTATACGATCCCTAATTATTGATTCCAGTAGCTTACCTACAACAGACGTTAAACTGATTGGCCTATAATTTCCCGCAGCACCTTTATCGCCTTTCTTAAAGATAGGTGTTACGTTTGCTAACTTGAAATTATCTGGCACGCACCCCTCAGAAATAGACGCATTAAAAATCGTTGTTAGCGGCACAACAATGCTATCTTTTAATTCTTTAGGTTGTATGGGATATATGGAATCCGGCCCCGGTGATTTACACGTTTTCATTTTATCAATATAGCGCATTACCGCCGCCTCACTAACCACAATATTATCCAAAATATTACCATTATCAAAGGGTATTATGTATATGACCATAGGGATATTCGTTACATCTTCTATAGTAAAATCTGACGTAAAAAATTCGTTTAGCAGGGTAGCCATTTCCTTGTTTTCAGAAACTAGATCTCCGTTAACATATTTCAACGGCCCCAAGACACTTTTTACTGGATTTCTATTGTTGATGTATTGACAGAATCGCTTGGGGTTTTCTTTACCGTCACGAGCTATGGAGATTTCAAATTCGCGCTTGGACTTTTTATCACACTTTTCGCTTCACGCCTTAGAGATATGTAGTTGTTTCGTAACAACAAATTGTCTTTATCGCACTTATGTAGCCTATAAGCCCTATCTCTACTCTTTATAATGTCTCCTACTCTAAAAGTAAACCACGAGGGATTGTTATTTACTTTCGCACGCTTAATTTTGTACGGTACACATTCCTCACTTATAGTCCTAAATACTGTTTCAAACGATTCCCACATTAGTTTTGCGTTGGAGTTCCCCATTACGTTTTCCCAATTGACGTGTGACAAATAATTTCGAAATTTACAAAAGTCTGCGTGCTGGAAGTTAGGAATTTTAGTCGAGTTAGCTGGTTTCGAGTGACATACTGAGAGGACAAACTCTACCATATTGTGATCGCGACTGCTTAACGGTTCTATAACTTGAAGATAGAATTAGCCTATTATCCGTAGTTATTACTAAATCTAAAATACTGTCCAACCTTGTAGGTTCCCCAACCTTTGGAATAAGAAAGCTATCCTCGAGAAAATTAACTAAATGATTACCTTCCGCGTCTCCCTGCATTGTATCGTAATTCACATTGGCGCAATTAAAGTCACCCATAACTAAAGCCTGCTCACTACCTATTATTCTCTTTAGTTCACGATATAGCGCTTCGTCCGTATCAGCTGTCTGATTATGGGGCCTATATATATAACCGCAACACGTTTGAAATCGTTCAATTTAAGTTTTGCTATAGTCGAATCTGTTGGTTCTGGAATTGTGTGCTTTACTTCTATAACGTTCGCAATATTATCTTTGATACACAACATAACACCGCCTCCTCGCCTACCTATTCTGTTTTTAACAAAAAGTCTATAACCTCTAATTTGATACTCCCCTACAAAGTCACGTGTTTCAGTGCTAAGCCACGATTCATTTATCGCAATTAAATCATAGTCTTTACAAGCAATTAAAGAAAAAAATTCGTTTATTTTATTTCGTAAGCTGCGAGCATTTAAGGATAGAACCTTCAAATTGTTTGTAATTGCGACACCTTCGCGAGCGCAGGGGAAATTTGTGGAATTTACGCTGGTACCGTTCGAGTTACGGCAGCCTAAAAAGAAGAGACGGTATGATGAAATAGTCTTCCTAAACGCGCAGCTCCAACGTCATTAAGATGAAGTCCATCTCCGAGGAACAAGTCCCTCCTGCCGTAGAAATTGTTCAAAAAATTCGCAAAATATATATATATATATATATATATATATATATAACGTAAAGAACGACGCTTGTATGGAGATATTCCGCGCAAGACGAGAGAGAGAGAACGAAACAAATGAAAAAATGAAGTAACCACCCGGGAATCGAACCCGGGATCTTCCGATTGCCGGTCAGATGCGATAGCCATTACACCATGGGCCTCACTCTTCCAAATGCCGTAATTCTTCTACATACTCGCAGAAACCAATGCCCAAGGGGGCACCTTCCGCATGCCGTAACATTATATACATTTAACTGCAAACACGCAGTATAATTAACGTAAAGAACGACGTTTGTATAGGAGATATTCCGCGCAAGACGAGAGAGAGAGAACGAAACAAATGAAAAATGAGGTAACCATTGTTTCGTTTTCTCTCTCTCGTCTTGCGCGGAATATCTCCTATACAAGCGTCGTTCTTTACGCTAATTATACTGCGTGTCTGCAGTAAATATATATATATATATATATATATATATATATATATATATATAATATATATATATATATATATATAGTCAAAGCCCAAAAAATCCGAAATTAAAAAATTTGTAATCCTCAAAAATCCGTAAGGTCTCGGATTTAAAGTAGCCTCCAAGATTCAAGCGTGAGTTTGCAAATTTAACCCCTCTAAGTTCCGTGTGCTGCTGCCACCTACTCCGCTCCGCCCACCCACGATGTCGCCGCCACTCTTGCGGTCATTGTTTTTCAAGGAGTAGATGAATTGTGACAATGATGCATCCGTGGTCTGTCTGATGATGACAGATGAAGAAATTGTCACATAGTTATGCCCACAGCAGAAAAGAAAAATGATAGTGATAGTGAGTGATGAGCCAGTGGAGAAGATCACGATAGATGAAGGCATTGACAAAGAAGGCAGAGAAATATTCCTAAAGTTCATGGAACAACGTGATGAAACATTGCATCTTGTAACCTTGCAACATTGCAGCTTGCAACCTTTCACCATTGCATGCAACATGATGCGAGTGTTTTTGCCCCCCCCCTTCAGGCCCTTTCACCCCTAAATTTATATATGTGTATATATACACACAGATGTATGTGGGTGTGTATAGAAAAACTTTTTTATATACATAATTACATATATATATATACAGCATATATATATATTAGGGTGTCACTAGGTAATAGGGGGAAAATTAAACGATGGATATTTTCCTATGACACCCCCTAAAATTGTTCCATTTGGTGTAAAACATACGGAAGAGAAATTTGGTCCTGATTGGTCATCATTTAAAGGTCGCCCTCGTCACTGAAAACAAGACCCATTGTTGACGTCAACAAGCTGTTCAGTGTTCACAGCTTGGGCCGAACCAGATAATAAAAAACAAGGCAATTTGGTGAAATAACGAAAGTAAGACACTTAAAAACGCAAAGAATACAAACAGTTTATTATATAATCAAAATAGAAGACATAATTGGCGAATAATGGTACAAAATGGAGAAGCAACAAAAGCAAAACTTTGAGAAATAAAATACATATACAGTAGCAGAATAATTGGTGCTCATACGCTGATCAGTGATTAGTTCTTTCGCGTCCTCACTAATGCTGATTTGTTCGGAGCTGGGTGTTGCTTTCTCTGGTCAGTGACAACTTGAACGAGGAACTGAAGCTGTTCTTCTTTCACTGTCAACTTTCCGTTCAGCTCCTTCACCAGAGCCACGGCCCGTTCTGCTCTGTCGTTCACCACTGCAAGTTTGGAGACCACATCCCGAGCTTGCACGTATTCAGAGTTTGACGTCCATGAACTGGATGGTGGAGCAGAAAGCAATCTGGCAACTGAAGTTTTGAGAAGAATCCTCGGGTGTTCTTTGTGATCAGTTGCTCCAGTCCTTTGCTGTCACTGAGGAACATAGTATCAAGAACCAAAGGTCGTTTTGGCGGCATGTGAGGGGCTTCTTGATCTAACGCTGCAACCATGCTGCACTTCACTTCCATCGATATCCTCTCATCAAAGAACGCCAGACCCACTGCCTCCTCCGAATGGTACCACAGGTGCGCAGACAGCTTCTTGGTGGTACCATCAGAGATCTTCTTGTGCGGGTATCGAAGGAGCGTCCTCATCAATTCCCAATCATTCAGCGGAGCTTCGATGGACAGATGAGCTGTTGCCCACGCTTTCATGTAAACTAGAACAGAAAAGAGGCAGATATCTCGAATTCCGCGTTCCTCAGTGTTCGTCAGTTTAAACTGTCTTCGGAAGAGCCAGATCTTGATGGCATAGAGCCCCTTAGCCATCCATCTCGCCCGGTGCATAGCACCAGGGGCGCGGAAGTTTAGTCCCTTGTATGGAACTCCTCCAAGAAAGATGACGGAAAGATCGAGGAATTCCTGATAGTCATCACGAACTTGAAGTGCTTGTGATTTTGCAAACTCAATGAGCTCCGTTCTATGCTTAAAAATAGCTGCTTTGGTGAACGCATCTGTGTCCGCAGTTTGGAACTGTTGCTGGTCAATGCGGGTCCAATAATCATGGAAGCGCTTGAAAAACAGAATTTCTGGACCGGTAGATACTGAATCTAGCGATGCTGCGAATGAGGCCTGTAGCACCAACTCCAGTACATGGTGTCTGCACGCGCAGTGTAACAGGTCACGTCCAACTTTTTCTTCCAGAAGAACACAAGTTCCTCCAAGGTGGCCTGTGTTTGTCGCGGTTGTGTCGAAACACATAGATTTGACATGATCGGTCACTCCCCATTCATTCAGGCAATCTATGATGGCATTTGTTTGTGCCAGCGCGGTTCCTGACAGAAGTTTTGGCACCCCGAGGAGCTGCTCTGTCCCGGAGCCAGATACAAGAATAGGTAAGCGGTCAACATATTCTCGTGACGTCAGATCTTGCATGAGTTTCCGTCCCAGTGAACAGTCAACGGACTATTGCCTTGGAACTCGCTCTTCAGTTGCCGAGCCTTAAGGGTACGGAATTTTTCACGCTGACGATGAATGGATCCACGATTGATGTTGTAGTCGCTAGCATCATGCCCTAAGCTGGAAGCTGCCTCAAACAGCAGATATGTGGCCTTTCTTGACGAGAGTTGCGTGCATTCAAGCGCTGCCGCCAATTCTGATGTCATGATGTTCTTCGTTGCTCTTTGTTTAGACGCTAACGAACCACCACATGCTCCTTTTTCTTCGCTATCATCTGAGCTGGAGGATGAGGACTCCAAAACCGCTTCGTTGGATACTGCCTCCATTTCAGCTGCTGATCGCTTTCTTCGTTTCTCCTCTTCCTCCCGACGTCGAGTACAATCTTTGACTTGGCGCTGATGGGTCATGTCCAAACCTGCCATTGAACCTGGACGTCCTTTCTGGCGCTGCTGCTGAAGGAACTCCCAATCCTCTGGGTACTTGACCAATTTCTCACAATCAGCGTGGGCGATGTCAAAGAGACGATCGAGGCGTTCAATGAATTCTTTTTCTTTCGTCTTGTGTGAATCGCTCGTCCTTGAGGCGTGTTTTTTGAGTCATTTCCACTCCTCGAAGACTTTATCCAGTTTGCTGACGCAGTGTGTCTCGAGTCTGGTTGGAATGTGAGCTTTCTCCCAGAAGGACATCACTGCTCGAAGTGACTTCCTCAACGCGTCACGTATTGTCATTTTCTTTTCATGGTGAAGGTAAAGGAAGTAACCGAATGCTTGCCTGTAGGAAGGAAGCTTGCATCCTTTCACCTCATCAACCGCTGCCCCTAATAGGTATATACACTTCCGGGTTTCCATCACCAGAAATCACGTAGCTGAAATGAGAAACGGTGAATCGTTAAGTATTGTTCACTTTATTTCTCAGATATTCAGACACACACAGATACACACACACACATATATAGAGATATATAGATATCTAATGAACGATTATGGAGACGCCGCGCAAGCATTAAACTTTGGAAGGCGGGGGCGACCTTTATAGTTATTCAAATAAAAAGATTTTTCAGTCACCATGTTTTTTTTACCAATGGAATAGATTCGCGGGGTGTCAGCATGAAAATTTCAAACTTTGCATTTAAGTGACACCCTAATATATATATATATATATATAATATATATATATATATATATATATATATATATATATATACCCGTATATATACACACACAGTATATATATATATATATATATATATATATATATTATAATATATATATATATATATATATATATATATATATATATATATATAATACCCGTATATATACACACACAGTATATATATATAATATATATATATATAATATATATATATATATATATTATAAAATTACAAAGTGGAAACAGGCATAAGCCAAAATCAAATCAAAAGAAAAAAATATATGAATGACAAAAAATATACGAATGATAAAAATAAAACTTAAAACTAAAGACATTCAAACATAAAATTGTTAAAAAACTTTACAAATAAAAAGTTAAACGGAATAAAAAGTTAAACGAAACATCACAAGATTAAACCGACATACCTACGCTCACTTGAATGCCACAAGAAAATGAAGGGAAAAGGAGACAGGCTCGCAAGGGAAAATTTAGTAGGTAGTTATTCTAATTAATATAAAGGGGGTAACAGCCAGAATCAATTTTTAAACTAGAGTTCAAAAACTTAACACACAAAGATTCGTAAATACGAAGGGAGGACGGGCATTTTAATGATTTAAGAATTTTAAAATTGTCAACAGAAACGTCAACCTTACACTTGATAGAATGACTTCTAATAGCAGACTGTTCTTTTCTCGACAAAACCTTCCCTGTCCTATGACTAATACCCATATGGGAGAAAAATCTCGCCTGCAAAGAACGAACTGTACTGCCAACGTAGTTAGTTCCCCTGGGAACACCCAGGGCAGGTAAACAAATAAATGACAGAATAGCTCATCGCAAGGGGGATTTTATCCTTACATCGGGAAAAACTTTCAAGGGTATTATTTACAAAGGCAATCTTAAAATCAGTGTGAAATAAAATTTCCTCACAACACTCAACAATTGCTTCTTCACAAAAGAGTTAAAATGGTAGATATCAGGAAGAACAAGATATTTACAATTCTTAGGAACATCATACGTTGGGACAATGTTGGGGGAATATACATTATTAAGAAATTTACCAATAACACCTCTTACAAGATCCCGTGAAAAAAACATTTTTAAAGAAAAAATCAGTAGGGAATTCAAACTCATTATGTAGCAGAGCAAAGTTCGAGCAAATATTATAAGCTCTATGCACAAGTGTGCGAATGGAACTTAATTTGTAATTAAAGTCGCAAAAACTATAAAATTTAAAACCCAAACTCGTAAACGTAGGCTTCCGGTACGTAGAAGTTAAAGCGGTCGAGCCAGATTTGGAGACCAAAACATCAAGAAAGGAATAGAACCTTCAACTTCCTTTCCTGTGTAAATACAATGTTCTTATGCAATGTGTCAGAAAACTCAGAAACTGAAACTGATTGGTTGTCCGTTGGAATAGAGCAAAACGTATCGTCAAGAACAACGTCTGTACAATTTTGGCTTAAGGTGAGGGGGACACTCACAGAAGACCTTTCCTCAAGTATGACATTAAAATATTTGCAAAAAACGGGACCCAAGGGGCTCCCCATCCCTACTCCATCCAGCTGACGGTAAACTACTTGAAAACTAAAAAAATTATCCTTGACTGCCAAATTCAGAAGCTGCTCAAATTGTCCTCTGCCAAAGCCGTGAAAAAGTGAGTCCGGCTGTGGAAATGCTTTATTCAAAATAATTTTAATGGTCTCATCCAAGGGAACAATTTGTAAAGATGGAAGATACATCGAAACTTGTCATAAACAAAGAATTCATGTCAAACTTCTTAATTTCCGACGCAAAGGAAAAACTATCCTTAACACTTTATGAGTTCACGATAAATGAAGATAACGGTGGGACAAGAAATTTAGCAAGTTTGTAATTAGCCAAAGGATGGGACGCTAAAATTGGGCGCAATGGAACACCCACTTTATGAACCTTAGGTAGACCATACATAAGGCCCAAATAAGAGCCTGATAAGTACAATTCATCATAAGTGGAGGAGTTAATAGAACATTCCTGTTTAAGCTTAAGCAAAATACGGTTAACCTTGTCTTTCAATCGCTGAATAATTTTGAGAGCCAGTTCGTCTACCTTAGCAAATTTTAATGAATCAGAAAGAATATCAAACATTTTTTGAATATAATCCGTTTTATTAATAACCACAACGGTGCACAACCCAACTACCTTATCTGAGAATAAAAACCCACTCTAATAGACAGAGTTTATTTCCACGACAGTTTCGACGCCCACTGGCATCCTCCTCGGGTGGATACAGAAACACAAATGAAACAAAACAAGAGGGAAAAAACAGTTCAGGGATCGACCGTTAAGAAATTCGCACCTAGGTTGGATTCCATTCTCTCGAGACAGGAGGGGCATTTTTCATTAAGTACATTCGCACAAATTTTAAAACTATCTTCCTGTTCTAAACATACAGATTCTATTATTTTACATAATTATTACATTTATAATTAAATTTATTACATTTAATATTGCATAATTATTAATTACAGAAATTATAAATTTATTATTACATTGGTTATTACATTGTTGTTTATTATACAGAAATTATAAACCGAAAAACGAATGAAAAAAGGCGATTAGGAAATAATCCAGAGACCATTGAGAAATTCGCACCTAGGTTAGATATCGTTCTCCCGAAACCAGAAGGGCATTTTATTACAGGGTCAGCTTATAACTACATTTCCACAAATTAAAAATATCTTCTTGTTCTATACATACAGATCCTAATGTTTTGACATAATTACTGCATATATTTATTTGCAGTAATTCCTGTGACTTTATTAACAAAGTTATGTCCTTAGATTTAAAACGGGGAAGAATGATAAGTTTTGATGTTGAGTCTTGTTTACGAAAGTTCCCATTGATGATGTACTTAGTTTTTTAGATAGAAAATTGCCAACATGTAACGTAGAACTAGGCATGCCCACATCTGTATTTTAGAACTGATAAAACTCTGTGTCACCAATAATGCCTTCTCCTTCGGTGAAGAATTTTATTTGCAACGTTTTGGTATGGGAATGGGGTCCCCTTTATCCCAATACTGAGTACATTATATATGGAGTATTATGAGTCGGAATTGTTGCAAACAATATGTCCAGGAATCTAATTTGGTTTCGTTATGTAGATGATATTTTCTCATTTTGGCCTGACCACTGGAACAACTTTGACACTTTCTTTCAGTCATTAAATAATCTCTGTTCCCCTCTATTATAATTAAATATGAATGGGAGAACGACAAACAATTACCTTTTCTAGATGTTTTGTCATTAACGAAAGCGGAAAGCCCAATTTCACGGTCTCTAGAAAAACCTACTCATGTAATTCGTACATTCATTATTTTCATATCATGATGAAGGGTTAAAGCTCAATATTTCTTCCATGTTTTCTAAGAGCACTCAGGATTGTAGCCCACATTTTGCTGGATCCGGAAAATTCAAAGATTTGGAACATTTTTAAGGATTTAAAATATCCTGAGTTTATCAGAAAGGCGTATTTTAAAGCCAGAAATCTTTTTATGCCCCTCGGGAACCTTCAGTAACCAAAAAACAATATGTGAGTTTGCCTTACATTGCCGGCTTAGAAAGAGTAAAACCGTTGACGAAAGAATTAAGTTTGCTTGGCGTTCAAATATTTCGTCTACCGTGAAAAGTAAATTGGTTAGAATAACGTTGCAAAAGAGGAACAAGCCTGTGTCTACAGCATTCCCTGTAAAAGTTGTGATTTAGTATACGTGGGAGAAACTGGAAGAAATATTGAAACCCGTATCAAAGAACACAAATATGCCTTCAGAAGTTGTAATACTAATAATGCCATTTTTATCACGCTAGCCAAAATAACATGCTAAGATTGGGAATCAAGTAAGGTACTTTATAAATGTAATAATTATGTCAAAAGAAAAATAATAGAATCTGTGTGTATAGAAAAAGTAGATAATTTTAATTTGTGCGAAGGTACTTATAAGTTAGACCCTTTAATGAGATTCTTGGTCAATAAATCCCTTACGGAGTCGTGGGAACGTGTTCGAACCTAAGTGTGAATTTCTTAAATGTCTCTGGATTGGAATGTTTCCTTACTCGCTTTTAGTAAATGTAATAATGGGAAGTAATTAATGTGGAAATAAATATATGCAGTAATTATGTCAAAACATTAGGATCTGTATGTATAGAACAAGAAGATATTTTTAATTTGTGGAAATGTAGTTATAAGCTGACCCTGTAATAAAATGCCCTTCTGGTTTCGGAGAGAACATATCTAACCTAGGTGCGAATTCTCAATGGTCTCTGGATTATTTCCTAATCGCCTTTTTCATTCGTTTTTCGGTTATAATTTCTGTATAATAAACAACAATGTAATAACCAATGTAATAATAAATTTATAATTTCTGTAATTAATAATTATGCAATATTAAATGTAATAAATTTAATTATAAATGTAATAATTATGTAAAAATAATAGAATCTGTATGTTTAGAACAGGAAGATAGTTTTAAAATTTGTGCGAATGTACTTAATGAAAAATGCCCCTCCTGTCTCGAGAGAATGGAATCCAACCTAGGTGCGAATTTCTTAACGGTCGATCCCTGAACTGTTTTTTCCCTCTTGTTTTGTTTCATTTGTGTTTCTGTATCCACCCGAGGAGGATGCCAGGGGCGTCGAAACTGTCGTGGAAATAAACTCTGTCTATTAGAGTGGGTTTTTATTCTCATATTTTGACCTTCACGTAAAAAAAGTGAAGTTTTTTGCATTTACCCTTATCTGGTTTAATTATGACAATAGATTCGTTTTACCCAAACTTTTTAAAATTTCCCGGTCTTCCCTCTGCAGAAAAATTGTGGAAAACTTAAAGCTTAATTTTAGGGAACAATTCATGGGATAACTGTGAAATACGTTGTCTAACTTTACCAAAAAATCATTAGCATCAACGGTTGGAAGAGCTTTCAGATCATGGGTTATCCTTTCAAAGTAAAAATAAAAATCAGTCGGTTTAAACGCAACTTAGGAAACTTAAATTAAGGCCAAGAGACAAGGGAAAAACTTTTACGCTTTGACAGGGTATAATCAGATAAATCATTATGACTTGTCATTTATATTTCTTACGTTTGATTTCATTTGGCTTATGCTGTTTCCACTTTGTAATTTTAATTTTTATTCTTGAACAGTTTTAATTTTGTACTATATATATATATATATAATATATAATATATATATATATGAGGTGTATACGAACCCCAAGAGGTAACCTAAGGCGGCTCAGGCCCACTAAAGTATATATATATATATACTGTATGCATGTGGGTAGCCTAAACAACAGCAGGAGTAGAGAGATCCTTTCGCTGCGGCGTCTCGAAACATTTTGAATTCTTTACTAGCCTTCGTGGGTGGCTTTAGCGTCACGGCCAATTGCTTAGATGGCAGCCAGTCGTATAGGGCGTACACAGTTTTTACGCACATATAACTAGCATCGCTATGCTTCAACATACAAACACACACACACACACACACACACACACTATATCGTTTATATATATATATATATATATATATATTATATATATATATATATATATATATATATATAATATATGCCCTTAATTTCCATTGATATTTGTTGAAAAGTGTAAATAAAACACAGCTACAGTGTTCTTGCTATTTAACATATATGACATACAAAATATGTATATACATTAGGTGCAAAAAACAGTGATAATACGAATTATATTATTTACATAAAAATTACACAGCAGTATAGGTGAATTGCATTAAAAACAGGAATAAATGGTGTTATTTAAACATTGTACATATACGTACAAAAATATCCAGACCAGTACAGAAGAATTCTGTATACAACAAAAGCACATCACATGTTATATATATATATATATATATATATATATATATATATATATGTGTGTGTGTGTGTGTGTGTGTGTGTGTATATATATATATATGTATGTATATTAGGGTGTCACTAGGTCATAGGGGGAAATTAAACGATGGATATTTCCTATGACACCCCCTAAAATTGTTCCATTTGGTGTAAAAACATACGGAAGAGAAATTTGGTCCTGATTGGTCATCATTTAAGGTCGCCCTCGTCACTGAAAACAAGACCCATTTGTTGACGTCAACAAGCTGTTCAGTGTTCACAGCTTGGATGAACCAGATAATAAAAAACAAGGCAATTTGGTGAAATACGAAAGTAAGACACTTTAAAACGCAAAGAATACAAACAGTTTTATTATATAATCAAAATAGAAGACATAATTTGGCGAATAATGGTACAAAATGGAGAAGCAACAAAAGCAAAACTTTGAGAAATAAAATACATATACAGTAGCAGAATAATTGGTGCTCATACGCTGATCAGTGATTAGTTCTTTCGCGTCCTCACTAATGCGATTTGTTCGGAGCTGGGTGTGCTTTCTGTGGTCAGTGACACTTGAACGAGGAACTGGAGCTGTTCTTCTTTCCACTGTCAAACTTTCCGTTCAGCTCCTTCACCAGAGCCACGGCCCGTTCTGCTCTGTCGTTCACCACTGCAAGTTTGGAGACCACATCCCGAGCTTGCACGTATTCAGAGTTTGACGTTCATGAATGGGATGGTGGAGCAGAAGCAATCTGGCAACTGAAGTTTGAGAAGAATCCTCGGTGTTCTTTGTGATCAGTTGCTCCAGTCCTTTGCGTGTCACTGAGGAACATAGTATCAAGAACCAAGGTCGTTTTGGCGGCATGTGAGGGGCTTCTTGATCTAACGCTGCAACCATGCTGCACTTCACTTCCATCGATATCCTCTCATCAAAGAACGCCAGACCCACTGCCTCCTCCGAATGGTACCACAGGTGCGCAGACAGCTTCTTGTGGTACCATCAGAGATCTCTTGTGCGGTATCGAAGGAGCGTCCTCATCAATTCCAATCATTCAGCGGAGCTTCGATGGACAGATGAGCTGTTGCCACGCTTTCATGTAAACTAGAACAGAAAAGAGGCAGATATCTCGAATTCCGCGTTCCTCAGTGTTCAGTTTAAACTGTCTTCGGAAGAGCCAGATCTTGATGGCATAGAACCCCTTAGCCATCCATCTCCCCGTGCATAGCACCAGGGCGCGGAAGTTTAGTCCCTTGTATGGAACTCCTCCAAGAAAGATGACGGAAAGATCGAGGAATTCTGATAGTCATCACGAACTTGAAGTGCTTGTGATTTTACAAACTCCAATGAGCTCCGTTCTATGCTTAAAAATAGCTGCTTTGGTGAACGCATCTGTGTCCGCAGTTTGGACTGTTGCTGGTCAATGCGGGTCCAATAATCATGGAAGCGCTTGAAACGCAGAATTTCTGGACGGTAGATACTGAATCTAGCGATGCTGCGAATGCCGCCTGTAGCACCAACTCCAGTACATGGTGTCTGCACGCGCAGTGTAACAGGTTCACGTCCAACTTTTTCTTCCAGAAGAACACAAGTTCCTCCACGGTGGCCTGTGTTTGTCGCGGTTGTGTCGAAACACATAGATTTGACATGATCGGTCACTCCCCATTCATTCAGGCAATCTATGATGGCATTTGTTTGTGCCAGCGCGGTTCCTGACAGAAGTTTTGGGCACCCCGAGGAGCTGCTCTGTCCCGGAGCCAGATACAAGAATAGGTAAGCGGTCAACATATTCTCGTGACGTCAGTCTTGCATGAGTTTTCCGTCCCAGTGAACAGTCAACGGACTATTGCCTTGGAACTCGCTCTTCAGTTGCCGAGCCTTAAGGGTACGGAATTTTTCACGCTGACGATGAATGGATCCACGATTGATGTTGTAGTCGCTACGTAGCTGAAATGAGAAACGGTGAATCGTTAAGTATTGTTCACTTTATTTCTCAGATATTCAGACACACACATATATAGAGATATATAGATATCTAATGAACGATTATGGAGACGCCGCGCAAGCATTAAACTTTGGAAGGCGGGGCGACCTTTTATATTATTCAAATAAAAAGATTTTTCAGTCACCATGTTTTTTTTACCAATGGAATAGATTCGCGGGTGTCAGCATGAAAATTTCAAACTTTGCATTTAAGTGACACCCTAATGTTATATATATATATATATATACGCATCAATAAT
Source organism: Bathynomus jamesi (assembly GCA_023014485.1). NCBI lineage: Eukaryota > Metazoa > Arthropoda > Malacostraca > Isopoda > Cirolanidae > Bathynomus > Bathynomus jamesi. The sequence goes on along the minus strand of JAJOZX010014552.1, from coordinate 13,716 downwards.
GGAGATACATGGATTAAGGTGGGCTTCTACAATACTTAAATAAAATATGTAGACATCAAAACAGAAAATAATGCAGTTAGTACAGAAGATTAATGAGGGGTCGCGCGTCTTAAGGTACCTAAGCGCCACCACAGGCGAAAACGAGTTTTTCATGGATATCACTATTTTCACCCTTCCTCTTTGGCGTGGTTTGGGTTATAATGACCTTACGACACGAGAAGTATGGTTGGAAACCTTATGAAGTGAACTACTTTTTTCACCTCTATCGCCAGCTGGGCTCTGCCGCCCAGATGTAATGCGCGTCTTAAGGGGTGGGACGCTCGGTCTCTGGGTGGCGGGAACAGCAGGAGGAGCACGAGCCAATGAAAACATGGCAGCCACGCCGCTCTGTTTTCTGATTGGCCACCCGCTCCACGCGCCGAGAGGGACACGACACAAACATCCCTCCAGTACCTTAAGACTCGTGTTGCTGTTAGCAGGCGTCCTGTGTTCGTGCTCATATTGCTGAATATTGCGTGGATTATTCTATTCACCCGGCTTCTAAATTATCAACGTGTGCAGGAATGTCTCACCGTGCTAGTGATAGTGATGAAAAATCAATGGAATCATTCTGTGCCAGAAATCGCACCCAACGTTCGGCATAATAAGAAAATCAAAAATTTAAAACTATATCGACAATTGAAGTATGCTTCTAAATCGTGCCAACAACTGTGTCTTATATAAAGAAATAATTATTCAGCGTGAAAAGTGAAGGTGAGTTCAGCTCTGTACCGTTCTAGCCCTTTGTACCAAAGTTCGTGATATTTCGAGGAGTCTGCACCTTCTAAATACGCAGCCAGTTCCAAACCATTCTCGCCTTATTCGGCCCTACACTTGGTAAAATCATCAAGCACGACGGTGTACGCATATTCAAGAACCGTGTCAAAATAACGCATATCAGCAGCACGAGCGTCTAACATAGATTTCAGTTTACGGAAGCCGACGACTTCAAATATTCTGTCGAGAATGAAACGGCTTCGTGTGGGGATAAGAATGTTATTGGCAGCAGCATTCTTCAACATCAACCTTATATCAACGCAGGGTTGTTTTGTATCACGATTTACGGATAGCGTACAAATAATGGTGGATGAGGGTGCCCCGCTAATCTGCTCTCTTTGTGAGCCTACACCTGCAGGTATTTTGTAACTGTCCTCGCCCCACTTCTCAACCAACACGAAGATTTTATCCATCTCTTCAACACTTAAATATATAACATTGCGTCTACCGGATTTTGAATGTCTACATTTCGTTTCAAGTACAAAATTAACAGCACCGGTATTACGTCTGAATACACGCACAGTCTTCAGCACGGACATGTCGTATACTGCGTTGCGGATGCTGCTCGACGGAAGCTCCATCTTTTAATAGTTTTCTACTGATCCTGCGAGGTGAGAACGTCGAGACGGGTCAAGCTCTGAGGCGATTATGAGCAGCCAGCACGTTGATTTTGGATTCGGCAGGGCCGTGCAGGTGGTTGGAGAGGGGCGGGGTGGGTATGAGTCACACGGGTTGCGTCGATTCCAGGTGTTAGTTATTCGTGTACGAGATTGTACCAACATGAAAGATTCGCTGCGCAAATCATCCGAATACTTGTATCCTATTATACTGGGTAGGTGTTTAGAGAATTTTTCCATCTGCGATACAGGAAATAATATCGGCTTTAATGTTTTACCACACCCACTCCCCGGAATGCATACCATACATCTACGTTCAGGGGTATAAGCCATTATACTTTCTCGAACTATGCACATTTTATTCGTACTCCGGCGATCTATTTGAGAGATACATGTGCCCGTACTTATCCCTTTTGCTGGACAAACTATACCCGTCCCTTATCTCCGCTAAAAATTCACACAAACCTTTAACTAAAACTGCACTGCACACCTCGTCATAATATACATGGATGTAGCGGTAGAAGTATTTAGACTGTCCATAATCACAAGGTTTACATTCACAGCCGCAATGTACGCGTGACCGGTGTGATAACGTGGCATAATATCTCCTGCACACTAATCATCAACAAGGTTCACAACCCAGATCCTTTGCTTCTCTTCTACAAGCATGGCTTCTTTCACTTCACGATATATGAACGCTCTAGTGCAGTTTAATCCTGCAGCATAATCCATTACATCGCTTGTACAGCGAAACCACGCAGTGCTCTCGTCAGAATAACCATAAAGTATTTGGAAGTCATGCTCCTCATGCTTCGCACGATTTAATGTGGTCTTAAAGGAATCGAAGGAGGGATGACTTAAAATTCTTTGGGTATTCACCACATCTGTAGACTTTAGTGATTTTCTGAGTCAACTAAAAATGGAAATTGAAATATGCATTTTATTGTGAATTAAAATTAAACATGCATATGAACCAAAATTAAATACTTAAAATTTAAAATTAAATTAAGTTAGAGTTTCGGCAAGATATGACTCCATGTTTTACACTACAATAAGAGAGAATATATATAAAAAATTAACATTACAGAATTTAACAAGATTATGTGATTAAATGATAAAAATAATTAGGTAATCATAAAAAAAATGAGTCATGAAGTATGAGAAGATATTGTTCAACAGGAAATTACTTTAGCAAAAATTAAATGGTGAAACAGAAAAAAATTAAAAATTTATTTATTCTCAAAGCTTTGCATGAATATTACTAAAGTAGCATGTCATACAAGTTTGAACCTTATATGCAAAAATGAATGTTGGAATTATTAACTTTTACATATATACAAGGGCCACTCAATATATTTTGCCTCACGTTTATTTTTTTCTTTCCAAGTCTCCTTGTAAGTTCCAGAAATTTTGTACAAAAGTAGTTACATACCTTTTTTATAAGTTTTTATTTTCCATATAGTCTCCATCCTTTTCTACGGTTTTCCTCCACCTCGAAACAAGGGCCTTTATTCCTTGCTGTTAAAAGTCCGTTGGGTTCCGCTGGAGCCACCTCTTAACCTCCTCAACAACCTCATCGTCATTCTGAAACTTTCTTCCACGAATAGCATCCTTCATTGGCCCAAACAAATGGAAGTCTGAAGGTGCCAGATCCGGGCTGTATGGAGGATGGGGTAACACAGTCAAGCGCATTTTTGTGATGGCCTCTCTTGTTTGCAAACTGTTGTGTGGTCTTGCGTTATCGAGCAAAAGAAGGACGTCTTCCAGTTTTCTCTCCGGTCGAACTCGCTTTATACGTCTCTGGAGTATCTGAAGGGTAGCAATATATGCCTCTGAGTAGATTGTTTATTCTTTCTTCATAATGTCCACCAGAATTACCCCTTTCATGTCCCAGAAAATGGTGGCCATAACCTTTCCTGCAGAGGGAGCTATTTTGAACTTTTTCTTGCATGGGGAGTCTGCGTGATGCCACTTCATGGATTGGTGTTTTGTTTCAGGTTCAAAGTGGTGTACTAAGGTGTGTCAATTTAAGTAAAGTCAACAATTCAAAAACTAGTAATGCTCAAATGATGTCATATTATCTAGCAAAGTTAGAAATATCTTTAGTGTTGATTAAAAAAGCCATTTACCTCCTTATATTTGACCATAAAGGTTTGAAATATAACCTAAATTGACTGTAGCATCGTATATCAATGTGCCATTGATATTTGTGGTCAACTTTGGTTATTTTTGGTGTGCAGTATGGTTTCTAAGTTTCACATAGTCACAAATGCTGGAGTTTTGATTGTGAATGCGTGTTTTCCCTCCTTTTTGACAATTTTGATTACTTCGTAATGTAAATATTGTGTAATTAAAATTATTCGAAATGTTATGTGTGACCCAAACTTTCTGTATATTTTCATATGATAGATATATGAAATTGTCATTAATGTGACTAATTAAGTCTTGTACCTATAACAACACAACCTTTTATCTGAGCTTATAGGAAGATATTAAGAATTTCAATTAACTTAATTTTATGTAATCATAATCAGTAGGCCTATCCAAATTTCAATGACATTTCTTTTGTTCACAGGTCCACAGAATGAGTCATAAAGAAATCAGAACCCGAAGCAAATCAAGTTGTCACCTAAGTCATTTGGTGGGGACTGGGAGGGAACTTCCCCCTGCTGAGCTGCCTACGGCCAGAGATCTGCTGAGGTATGGTTTGTTGAGGAGAGAGATGAGTGAGGAAGACAGGAGGAATTACCCAGTTAATGACCTGATTAACAACGGCATTGTTCCATGGCTACTGGCTTAGTGGAGAAAGGACAACGCTCTATTCACAGGACCTGTAATCAACACTGAGGTCAGAATCAGGGCTAAAGTGAAGGTGTCCATTGTTAATGTGAAGCTAGAGGTCAAAGATAGGTTCATGATGAAACTGGACAAATTGGTGGACATCCTGACCTGTCACTGTGTGATCAGGAGCTGCAGTGAGGTTGGGTGCTACCCTCTCTGCAACAGTGAGGTTCACATTGACTGCAACTGCAGGAGCGAGCAGAAGATACCAGTGCAGTAGCTTGCTTTAATTAAAGGTCAAGGTGGTGGCAGCACACCAGATGGGTCTAGCTGATCACCCTGAGACAAGAAGAGGAAGCAGTGCTGCAGAGACAGGAGCAGAGAAAGAAGGCCGAGGAGAAGAGGAGGAGGAAGGCGGAGGAGTCAGCCAAGAAAGAAGAGGAGTTGAGGGAGGAGTCACTGCTGGAGATGGAGTTGGAGGAGACTGGAGATATACTGGAGGAGGCAGGGAGGAAAAAGGAGGACGAAGACTTCATACCAGGGGCTGCGACAACTTCTTCCTTGCCTGTGGCTAAGAAGAAGAAATACAACACTGAAGATATCACCAACATAGCTCTGGCCAGCTTGAGCCATCACACTGGGCTGAGAGAGACTGCAGAGATTGCCACTACTGCCTAGATTGATGCTGGTCTTATCACAGAGTTTGACACAGCACTGGTGATTGACCGCAACAAGGTGATGAGGGCTCAGGAGAGACTGACTAAGGAGCTGGTCAAGAAGTTTGATGAAGAGATTAGGGAAAATGGCATCACCTGTATCTTCTTTGATGGAAAAAGAGATGACACCAAAGTGATGATGGAAGCTGAGGGCAGTGGCAGGCAGTTTCCTGGCCTCATTAAGGAAGAACACTACACAGTGTGCAATGAACCAGGTGGGAAATATTTGTGGCATTTTGTACCTGAGGAAGCTGCAGAGGAGAGAAGTCATGCTGAGGTCATTGCTGATCATCTGGTGAACTGGCTAAGAGAGGAGCAGACCAGACCCTTTTGGCCATATGAAGTGACAGTACTAATGTGAATACTGGCTGGGAGGGAGGAGTAATGCATTATGTGGAGGCCAATCTTAGCAGGAAGTTGGTTTGGATTGTCTGTGACTTGCACATTGGGGAGCTGAGTCTCAGACACCTGGTGACTGCACTGGATGGCAAGACATTGAGCAACAACGAGTGGTCTGGGCCCCTAGGGAAGATGTTAGACACTGCCACTGAGCTGGAGATCAACCCAAACTTCACGAGGATCACTGTTGGTCCTCCTCTACCCCATCTCAGTCAGGAGGTAGTCAAGGACCTCAGCACAGACCAATCATATGGCTACAGAGTCATTACTGCCATCAGATCGGGAGAGGTACCTCAGAGTCTAGCTCTCCTGGAGATTGGGCCAGTCTGTCACAGTAGGTGGCTCACCACTGCTCTAAGGTTCTGCAGATTGTGGATTTCCAAACATGGGCTGAAGGGTAGGAACCTGAAGAATCTGAGGATAATTGTGGAATTCATAGTGGGAGTCTACATGCCAAACTGGTACAACATCAAGTTAAATCACAGCTGGGTGGAGGGTCCCAGGCATGTACTGTACCAGCTGGAGCTGCTCAGAAGTCAGAAGAAGGAGGTGATAGGAATAGTGACGCATACAGTCAAGAGATCAGCCTGGTATGCACACTCTGAGGCTGTGCTCCAGCCCATGCTGTGCAGTGAGGTGGAGGAGGAGAGGAGGGAGGCAGTGAAGAGGATACTGGAAATCAGAGGTGAAGGAGATGAGGACACACAGGTAGGAGACTGCAGTGTCAAACCCAGAAAGACTCCTGACATCAACCCAGATGCCACCAAACTCTCGGAGCTTATTGACTGGTACTCTGGCGTGACTGAGCCTCCTCTGAACTACTTCCTCACCACTGCTGCAATCAAGGAGTTTCTAGATAGACCAATGGAAGTTCCTGCATGGCCCTCACAAAGTCAGTAGAGAGGTGTGTAAGGATGACAACTGAAGCAGCACAACATGTTTACTCACAAGAGAGGAGGGAGGCGTACATCAGTGGCCGGGTGGCCAGTAGGGAGCTCATGTCCAGGAACAAGAGTAAGGCAGACATGGCATCCTTGACAAAGTTCAAGAAACCTATCTATATTTCTAAGTTTTAATATTGAAATACAATCAAAATGTCTTTAATTGTATGTAATGTATGTAAAATGTAGTTATATACAATAAAAAAAAAACTTGCAAAAATTGCTGATTTTTCATAAACTTCAACTTCAAATATAAGTAGCTAGGAGTGGTCAACTCTGGATTTTAAAGCCATATTTCGATTTAGCACATAAAAATGCATCATTTGGTCACTAGTAGTCTTTGAAAATCTAAAGATTTCACTTTGCTCCCTAAAATTGACACACCCTAGTGGTGTACCCAAATATCATCCCCAGTCACAATTCGTGAAAGGAAGTCATCCCCTTCTGTCTCGTATCGAACCAACGACTCAGAAGCAATTTCTTTTCTTTGGGCTTTGTGATCTTCAGTCAGTTGACGAGGAACAAACCGTGAACACACTTTTGAGTATCCCAGTTGCTGAATTATCGTATTCACACTTCCTTCACTAATTCCTAGCTCCAGTGATAGCTCCTTGAATGTGACGCGCCAATTTGATCGAATGATGCTATTAGCACGTTGCACAGTGTGAGATGTCACAGCCGATGCCAGGCGACCGCTGCGTGGCTCATCATCAAGGCTGGCTCTCCCTCTCTCCGATGATCTCACACGTTTAGAGCAGCGTCCAACTGTGCTTCGATCAACAACAGCTTCTCCGTGAACGTTTTGTAGACGTTTGTGAATATTTCCAACTGTTTCCTTTCTGCGGTTAAGAATTCGATAACAGCTCTCTGTTTATGACGCACATCATTGTCAGACGCCATTTTAAACTGCGTTAACCATCGGTTTTATATAAGGGCGTTTAAAAACGGTTTTGTACAAGGAGGGGAGGTTCAAACCGGAAAAATCCGGTTATGTGAAGCGCAGAAACTTCAAACTTACGGCTCAAAAGACATTTCAGCCCCATGGCCTATTATTTAGCTAACAAAAAAAGGGTGGGGCAAAATATATTGAGTACCCCTAGTATATATATATATATATATATATATGATACACACAGACAGAGCTGGAACAAGGAACTCTTCTGGGATAATTAAATCCACTATAGTCCAAATAAGTAATGGTAAATGACAAATACCATAGTTTTTCTTTTTCATGATGCTAGCCCGACGCGGGCAACGGGTCACTCGCAAAGAGGCCCCATAAATATAGCTTCCCTCACATCCTATCTGCAAAGCAGACAGGATCCAGCTTTGGGACATGGATCTAGGGTTTAAAGCAGCCTAGCCCTGCTACATTTAGAACCTCAATATAAGCAAAAGACTCGCTGCCTTCACGTCAGATTGAATACATCAAAGAAAAAGGGGTAACTATTATATTTTTAACCAAAACCCAAAACTTAAATCTCAACTTATTCGGACTATAGTGGATTTAATTATCCCAGAAGAGTTCCTTGTTCCATGCACTGTCTGTGTGTATCATAAAAAACTCAGGGGACCATTCTGAGTTCATTCCCATCTTGAACCGGACATGTTATGTGCCTTGAAAAGTGGACGCTCAATTCTGCCAGTTGAGGTTTAAGTTTTGGTTTTTGGCTAAAAATATAATAGTTACCCCTTTTTCTTTGATGTATTCAATCTGACGTGAAGGCAGTGAGTCTTTTGCTTATATTGAGGTTCTAAATGTAGCAGGGCTAGGCTGCTTTAAACACTAGATCCATGTCCCAAAGCTGGATCCTGTCTGCTTTGCAGATAGCTGGTGAGGGAAGCTATATTTATGGGACCTCTTTGCGAGTGACCCGTTGCCCGCGTCGGGCTAGCATCATGAAAAAGAAAAACTATGGTATTTGTCATTTACCATTACTTATTCGGACTATAGTGGATTTAATTATCCTAGAAGAGTTCCTTGTTCCATGCACTGTCTGTGTGTATCATAAAAAACTCAGGGGACCATTCTGAGTTCATTCCCATAATATATATATATATTATATATATATTAATATTATATATTATATATATATATATATATATAATATATTCTTCGTTTAAGAAGGAGCTTTGATCTGTTCCTGCATGTGTATTACAAAATCAATTATTACGTGTTAAGAACTCGATAAGGCGTTTAACAAATTGGAATTGATCAGCTTCACAGATTTCGCACGTGAAATTAAGTTATAGTTTATTATGTTATAAAACATGTAACAGTTATCAGTGCTTCTGCAACTGATGTCATTTTTCCACAAAACCTATCATATTTGCTTTCGTAAAAACAATTAAATATAAAGGAATGAATTGTATATTCTACAGTTTTATTTTTTATATAATTTAATATCCGAAAATAATTGCAAAATCGATCGATCAGTTGTCGCTATGCGAAGCTTTCCAGGAACTTCAAATAATCAGTTTTTATCAAAAGCTTCATTCATATAAATAATTTATTTTTAAATTTTATTCGCACTCCGGCGATCTATTTAAGAGAAACATTTGCCCGTACTTATCCTTTTTGCTGGACAAACTATACTCGTCCTTAAACTCTACTAAAAATTCGCACAAGCTTTTAGCTACAACTTTACTGCACACACCTCGTCATAATATATATGGATGTAGTGGTAGAAGTATTTAGACTGTCCATAATCACAAGATTTACATTCACAGCCTCGGTGTACGCGTGGCCGGTGTGCTGTAACATGGTATAGTATCTCCTGTGATACTAATCATCAACAAGGTTCACAACCCAGCTCCTTTGCTTCTCTTCTACACGCGTGGCTTCTTTCACTTCACGATATATGAACGCTCCAGTGTAGTTTAATCCTGCAGTATAATTCATTACATCGCTTGTACAGCGAAACCCCGCAGTGCTCTCGCCAGAATAACCATAGTTTTGGACGTCATGCTTCTCATGCTTCGCAAGTTTAACCCTAAAATGTATAACCCGGGCCTCTGCCCGGCTCATGCATTGCTGTAAAATTAAAGGGGCATGCATTCTAGAGTTAATGTGGTCTTAAAGGAACCGAGGGAGGGATGACTAAAATTCTTTGGGTGTTCACCACATCTGTAGACTTTAGTGAGTACCACTTCAGGAATGTAGGGCATGCAACATCATTGGAAGCCATCGCTTTTTCTTCTACGCGAGAAATCTTTAGCAGTTAAAAGACACGACTGAGAGTCAGTGCATGCTGAAGTCAAGTGAGTACGCAAGAAGGAGATATGTCCCAATTAGCAGCATGAGTTATGTGATTTTTTATTGTGAAGCAACATGCAGTGGGTGGTGCTTAGAGTTTTTCATGCACACACACACACACACACACACACACACACACACACACACACACACACAGAAAAAGGTGAAAATGAAAAGCTAACTGAAACGTGATTTATTTTAAATAGAAAAATAAATAGAATGTAAAACATCGTCAACATGTAAGTAGTCTCTAATTCACGAAATGTACAAATAACAAATATTCATGCATCATAACTGAAACAAATACATGTGATAAATGGAAAGATAAATAAGCTGTAAAATTTCGTCAACAAGCAAATATACGCTAACATAACAGCAATATTCACGCCTCCGGTATCCAAAGGGAACAGTATCGTAGGTGCCAGACACCTAGTAGAGTTTCCAATATGTGTTACGACACACTTTCGTCCCCCTAAGTTCCTTCACACCACCCAGCTTCTGTGCCCGAAAATTGTGAGTCCCTACAGTCAGTTGGGGTGGTTGGTCACTCTCATCTTCTGAGCTCACTAGCTCCTTCAGCGAATCAAAGTTGACGATCCGACGAGACGGTTCGCCTAGTTAAGCGTAATGCCTTTCGCCTTCACGATATATCTCATTTCCTCCTCCACTCTCACCCGTGTCCCGTAAGTTTTGGGCATGTTGAGACAAAAGAATCAGCGTAGGCGTTATCTTCATACTCATCCTGGATCTCACCAGACAACTCTCCGAGGAATTCCAGAATATGTGGCATGTATTCACCTTCCCTCTCCGTGAATATTACACTGCATCTGCCTACAGAACCCTACGTCCAAGACAATGCAGTAGATCCCAAAGTTTGATGCGCGTGTATGCTATTGTGAAACTGGCTACAGGTATGTTTGTAACACGTGATGTATCTGTAGCCAATTCAGTTCTGTTCTACTTTATTATGTACGTATTACCCACATTCACGATCTCCATGACCTCTTAATCGGGAGCGTTGGCGTAATCCCACACCTCGTTATAACTTTGGGCTAGGTGGACGTTCCCCTTGTCTGTATTCTGAGTAAATTTCCCCCAAAGACTATTTAGGAACAACTTTGCACTGAAGCGCTTGCCAGGGTTCTTCAATCTGGTTCGTTTCAAATTATATCCCTTCACGATCACGGTAGCGTTTGAATATACGCCGATTTTTCATTTTCGGTCTCGACTCCTCACGGGTACCCTGATGCTTCTACATTATCCTTCAAAAAAGTGTTTATATATTGTGTGAAAAGGTTGGGGAACTTCTGAAACCTCCACACCTCATATATCTTCAATATTCTGTAACCGTGATGAACGGCTAGGGATAGCTCAGGAATTGTATACACGCCTCTGATCTTCCTCTGGTTGGCTGTGTGATTACATGCTCCATTGTTCTCCCCTGCGCACTTCACGCCCAAGGGAAACATGAGCTTGTGATCTATAACGACGGGTAAGATTGGCATCCATAAATCGCGTGGGCGGAGCACATCTACGAAAGAAAAGCCGAAATAGTTCTCGTTCAAATTAGCTGAGAAGTAATCGATTGTAGGCAGGGCGGGGCCCACCAGTTTTTCAGATGTTCCTACGGGTACAGATTGTTCTTCATCACGTAGGGGTATAAAGAACAGAAGTCGTAGTAATGGAGTTTCACGCCATCCATAGGGGGAAATATAGTTTGAATGGATTTGTGCGCCCGCCAAACAAACTATCGCCGCATTTGAGAGGATTCAGCACCACTGAACGCTTGATAGTGTTTATTTCTTCGCGGTACTGTCCATCTGTCTCCATCCGCTCATCATATTCGTGCATCCACACACCCTGTGAGTGAGCTGGGAGCTTATAAGTTGGTCGCGGGCGCAGGTCCATGGGAGACTGTTGGCAGGAGATCTACCATGGATATCTCCTACGATTCCACAATCAGGACGATGGCATCCATGCCACCAGCAACCGTTAAAGGAGTATGCAGTCTTCTCACCAGTGACATGGTCTTCGCTTAGACCATCCACCCAAAAAACACGACCGCTGACCTTAATGGCCACTTTGCCCTTGTTGCGGTCATGTTTTATGTACACACCGGTCTGTTGCTGCAGATGTATGAGCCAGTAAATAGCCTTATGCCCATAACCTGCGTGGTGGTTGTTTCTGTGAATGATGGCCAGTGTATCTTTAGGCATGAAGTTGTTCTTGAACACAGTATAACACATGAGGCGATCGTGGTTGCGGCTTGTAGCGGTCGCAGTTGAATCGGACTATATATACACACATCCTTCTAAATGCCTGGAAACTTATTCTAAGTACGCGTACGTCATTCACACAATAACGCTCACATTCACCCGCTATATTATAAGGATTAGCTTCATTAAAACTGTTGTACCTCTCAAAATCTTCACCCTCACTATCATCATGTTGGCATAGTTAAAGTAATGTTTCGGGGGGGTGGCAGTCTTAGGTAATTTAAAGTTTCGCTACTGAGGAAAGTGTAAGGGAAATACCCTTTTGAAACTTCGGCGGCTACGCCCATCACCTTGGGTAGCTTGGCTAATTTACAAGGTGTGAATAACAAAGTATCTTTAAACTGAATATTACCTCTTATTTGCATCTGTATAAGCATGTTTCCTCTTTTCAAGGGATCGCCTGTAAATATCTCCTATGAGTCGTGTTTAAGCAGTTCCTTATAAAGGAACTGTGTGTCAAATTTTGCCCGTTATGGGCAAGAATATGCACAGACATTTTTTTTAAATTGTCCGCTAACTTGACAATATAGGATACAAAGAGTTTCACGAGGTTGTCGTTTGCGCTCGGTTTAAAAACGTTTGTTCGTTTACCATATTTGCGTCACTCATCACACTCAACGTTCATGCACTCGTCGCAGATAGTCTGGCTTACAAGTAAATGTGGGATAAACTCTTTGGTTTCAGCATACGGTTATGTCTCTATATTGTAGTATACAGTTATACAAGGCTTATTTTTACGTTTGGCGTCTTTCATACAGCAGCATACATGTCTTACACCATCATCCTTATATAGCTCATGGCATGTAGAACAACAAATTTCATCACCTTTATGCCTGAATTTTCCCCAATTGTCCATCATATGAAACATGCCGCTGTTTGAAAAATGTGAGTCTACACACATTACAGTCCCTCTTCTCAGCTTCAACTACACGACTTTCATATTTGGATCTTTACACTGCTCACATACCATGTTGCAATCCTTACAGTGTTTCACTATATCCCGCAAACTGGAGACAACCCTTACACAAATCATGATGCCTTCCATATTTTAAGTAGGGGTCTTGTACGGTCTCTCGCACAGCTTTAAAAAACATACACAGTCCTATAACGATCATCCAATCCAAATACAACTATACGAACAATCATTTCGTGCTATACCCTTCTCAGCTATTCAGGCCCCATATTACAGTCAAACTTGATCTTGAAGTCTGCGGACAGTTTAAGGCACGCTGCACAACCGTCGGTAGCCAGATATTATACGCAATTGTATTTAGCATAATAAACATATGAGCCAAGACTATTGCTATAAAGCCGCAACCACGCTCGGTGTTTATATGCCGTCTGTAATAGCCTGAGAATCGAAGTTAAGCGTATAAGGTGTGGCCGTATGTCCCGCAACACGGAATACGTGGTCAATATCTATCGTGAAGTTATCTATGTTGAATACGATGCTACTTTGAGAGGCCTGATTATACGACCCAAAATGTAGTGTATATCCACAGCAACCTGTAGGGTATTACTACCCAAAAATCATCTATATCTCCGTCATCTGACCGAACCCGAAGGACAGTCACGTCCCGGTTTCACGTTCCTTACTGTTCTGAAGGACAAACTCTACAATACGTTCGACTACACGTTGTAGTTCGTGTTCAAGGCCGCTGCTATACATGGTTTGCGGGTCGACCCTGACTAGTACCGTTTCTAGTCAGGGCTGGGGTGAGTGTGATGGTGCGCACCAGCTCGAATATTATGTTACTGTCTACAGAATGAGATGCTGCTGTGGAGGGTACGGGCGGTATTGAACAGGAATAAAGGTGCACAGTTTTATTTGTGGGGCTGTGTCGTAAGACGTATAGGGTTGGGGCTCTATTACTGTGGTTCTAACAACCGACGCACTCCTGGCGTGCTTTACAC
>JAJOZX010014551.1:77500-86230 GCA_023014485.1 Bathynomus jamesi | reverse complement strand
TTTACCTGTAAAATTTGTATTAAATTAAGTTATTTTATGATGCGTTCATTTAATTGTTTTTATTTTCAGATATTTCATAAAAATGGGCAAAAAACGGAAGTCTCCAGTGTTAACTCGAAGTGATAGTGCCAAAAAATTCAGTGGCCAGCCTTCCCCTTTGGATAAAACAGAGCCTCCTACCCTCCGCCAAGTTATTCAGTACAGTTATTTCCTCCGAAACAGCCACCCGGACTTGAAAGACTATGATATTGCTAAAATGATACCAAAGGATGTGATTGGATCTGGTAGGCAGTGAACCCGCGGCTGCCCGTGTATGAGGAATATTATGTAGTGAAATTGGTGGATAAAGTGTGCTTCAAGAAAGCAAAAGAGATAAACAGGAAATCTCTTTCTACAGTCCAGGAGCAGAATCTGGAGGAAAAGCTGGATAAACTTTTTGACATTTCTGCTTGCACCTGTAAGCTACTGGACCTGTTCGTCCCTGTGATGACAATGCTGTGAAGTGCAAGAAAGAAAATTTTCAAACACAGCACATAATCTGCACTTGTCCTCCCAGTAAGAAGGTAATGCTATTATTTTTTAAACTTTTAACTGGCCTAACTTAGTGCGATTACGTGCCTTTTAAATGGAAGGAAATTCAATGCTTGTAATTGAAAAATATCCGCATTTTCTTCCTGTAATTTTCCTTCCCCCCCCTTGGTAATAGAAATTAATAATCAATTTTTTTTCAGGATTTTATCTCTTATTTTAGATCCGCTATTTAATATACTTTAATATTTCAGGTTCCAGTAGAGGAGAGGGAATACTTGAGAGATCAGAGGGCCAAAATAGGACACAAGGGCTCTTTCCAGCTGGGATCTGTGGATAAAGCTGCTGTGAAGAGAGACCAGAGGGCTGCAGCTGAAGCAGAAAGATTACAGAGCCAGATTCAACAGCAGCAGGAAGTGGATTTTGCCACTTTTGCCTCCACAAGATATTTCTTTTGAATCCAGCTCAGGAGAATCAGGAGAGGTATTACATTTTTTTTCTTATATCTTATCCCATTTTTACCCAAATTTATCCCTATTTACCCCCCTTTTTTCCCCCATTTCCGCTTTAGTAATTTATTCTTATTTCCGCCCATTTTTGTCGATTTTTACCCAGACTGTTAACCCCTCCGTCTATGGCCCTGGGGTGGTTCGGAATCGACGGGGGTTCTGGTTAGGAGGCAGCAACGGATATTTCTTCTATAACATTATAATTCTTTTCTCTCGCTTTATGGGGTCGACAGTTGTTAATTCTTCAGTCGTGACCCGTCGGTCAAATGGTGGGTCGCCACTTGTTAAACTCTTCTCTTTCTATAATACTCTGATACTTTCTCTGATACTAAAATTATCGACTTTTCTTTTATACTTATCGACTTTACTGACTAAGTTCTTCTGAAGAGAGCACGGCTCGAAGGGGAAAATAAAAAAATTTCTCTTACTGTAATTTACTTCTAAAAAATGTACAGGTAGTGCTCTGAATTTACAGGGGTAGAGGTTCGACCTCTTTCGACCATGGCTCAGGCCGGAATCTAAAAAAAGTTAAGGAGGCAAGGGGCCTCTGCCCCCTCCTCGCAGCGAGGCTGCTAACAAGGGAGTCTCGTAGCAGTGACCAAAGCAGTCTATGGCCCGGGATGGTTCGAAGTCGACGGGGGTTCTAGTTAGGTGGCAGCAACGGATGTGTGACTTGCAGTAGTTTTCTTCTATATTACTCTCCGAGTTCTTCTATAGTGGCTCGGAGGACTCTGATAGACTTACTAAAAATGCTGAAGGTTCCGGACCCTTCTTATAGCGTATCCGGAAAGTTTAATGACTAAGTTCTTCTGAAGAGAGCAAGGCTCGTAGGATAAGATAAAAACTATCTTTTACTGTAATTTACTGCTAAAATGTACAGGTAGTGCTCAGCCTCTGAATTAGCTTCTGAATTTACAGGGGTAGAGGTTCGACCTCTTTCGACCATGGCTCAGGCCGGAATCTAAAAAAGTTAAGGAGGCAAGGGGCCTCTGCCCCCTCCTCGCAGCGAGGCTGCTAACAAGGGAGTCTCGTAGTAGTGACCAAAGCAGAGAGCCGTAATGAAGTGCAGTTCATTTTACAAATACATGTATAATATAAGCCTAAATGTTGGGGGAAGGTAGTTGAAGGTTAAGTTCCCCCCTTTTAAACACATGATCAGATGTTTGAAAGATTCCAAATAAAAATTGTAAAAATAAAAAACTAATCGTATTTTTTTGCCGAATCTTCATTTCTGAAGGCGATATCATTTCATAGTAGTACATAAGTACAATTTAAGTACACCACTGAGCACATTTTCGTTTTGGTCTATTATAATTATGATTGCGATTATGGATTACTTCACATTCGCTTAAGATTGTCCATTACAGTTCTATTAAAGTACATTACAAGTTATTATCATTAATTACAGTTTCATTAAAGCACATTACTACATTATATATTAAATTATGATCGTTTAATTAAAGTAGTTTCATTAAAGTACATTACGTCGTTTACAATTCTTAGTGTTTTTATATTTATATATGGTTATTATATATGGTTATAATCAAAGATGGGCAGGACCGAGTTCCAAAATGACCGAATTCCAGAACTCGGTCCTTTTTAAGGACCGTGAGCGGGAAAGTCGGTCCTTTTCTCAGTGAGGACCGAAATGAGGAGCGACGATCCATTTTTAAGCAATTCCGGACGGTCCGGTCCGGACGGTCTTTTTTAGTGATTTTAGTGTGTTTAGTGATTATTTGAAGTTCTAAAGAAGATGGATCGTTTCCTCCAGAAGACTCAGAAAGAGACTGAGACTGAACTGAAACTTGTTTCACACCTGGAGGAGACGAAGAATCTACTGATGTTAGTGCTTCAACTTCAAGTCAAGCAACTGGAGCTCCTAGCGGAAGAACTGAACCCGGCAATCCCTGGCCGTACCTGGACAAATACTTTGAATACCTGGGCCCCAAGGGTGAGCAGAACCTGGAGTACAAGTGCTTGCTGTGTTCATCAAGTTTAACACGCCTATCCCATCCAGTGCCGCCGTGGAGAGGCTCTTCTCTTTGGGGAAGGACGTCCTCAAGCCGAAAAGGTCAGGGCTCAGTGACAGCCATTTTGAAATGCTAGTCTTCTTGAAGGGAAACTCAAGCATTTAACTTAACTTTTTTCATCATTTATGTATTGTATTAATTATAATTTACGTTAATAAAATTAAAGATTTCCGGTGTCTTTAATTTCATTTTTCATTTTAATCAAATTTTTCACTTATATTATATATAAGGACCGAGGACCGAGTCGTTCCTATGTCCTATCTTCAGAAAGGACCGTGACCGGGACCGTCGGTCCAGTTTGAGGCAAGGACCGGGACCGGGACCGTCGGTCCTTTTTGAGGCCCGGGTGCCCACCTTTGGTTATAATATATGGTTATTAGTACAACACAAGTACATGGGACATGACACACATAATATAACATAACGCATGATAATGTTATAAATTCGAATCAGAGCGAAAGGAGATATTTATCTTAGAAGCGTTCGATTTTGCCATAGTTAGCGGTATTTGACCACTTACCTCAGCATTTTCGAGTTCATTGCGGGAGGTGATATAATAAAAAAACAAAAATAAAAAAAATGATACGAGAACGTATTTGTGCGTTTTCGAACGAATGCATAAAGTTTTGCGTTTCATAGACTGACATGAGTAAAAATGAATATTTAATAAAATTTATATAGGATAATGGTCAAGATAAGATATGGACGTATTGATGAATATGGGTGAATAATAATATTTATACTACATAACACCACAACATTATTATTAAAGAATTTACCATACATTGAATACGGAAGATGTCCAAATACTAAGAACGTGATTCAGTGTACAAGGTATGGGAAACGTAGAGAGAATTAAGTTATTTTATGACGTCATAGTGTATAAGTCATTATTAGAAAAGATGAACTAGGGAAATACAGTAATGAATAAAGAAGTACAAATCGAAATTCTATCCAAAACTCGCTTAGGCGATTTTGGTTTCTCATGTAAAAATGAATATGGATTATTCATTGTTCATTTTTACACACACACATATATATATATATATATATATATATATATATATATATATACAGGGTGGGCGGAAAGTAGCTCCCTATTTTGGATTGGTAAAAAAATACGTATATTATCCATTTATTTCAGAAGAAATAATATGAAAAGGTAGGCATACATGGTAGGTTTTCTCTAAAATTCAATGTGGGCTCCAACTCTTTCCACCAGCTTCTGGAGCCGCCCAGGAATGGCGTCCACTGACTTTAGCAGGAACTCCGGCGGGATGGAGGACATGACTTCCCGAATTCGGTCCTCCAGTTCTTCCAATGTCCTCGGTTTGGTGCGGTAGACTTCTTCCTTTACCCACCCCCAAAGAAAGAAGTCGCACGGTGTCAAGTCGGGGCT
The DNA here is from genome assembly GCA_023014485.1 of Bathynomus jamesi. Taxonomy (NCBI): domain Eukaryota; kingdom Metazoa; phylum Arthropoda; class Malacostraca; order Isopoda; family Cirolanidae; genus Bathynomus; species Bathynomus jamesi. The sequence continues at coordinate 81,764 of JAJOZX010014551.1, read as the reverse complement.
CCCTGGCTGGCCATTGATGTGGACCACGACGACCCATCCAACGCCCAGGGAAGTGGGCATCCAGCCACTCACGGACAACAAGAGCGAAGTGCGGAGGGGCGCCATCTTGCATAAATATCAGATCGTCGATGTTCTCCCATGTGCTGACAACCGGCCAGACCTCGTTTCGCAACATAGCAAGGTACCGCTCAGCATTCATGGTGTTGCGCAGAAGGAACGGGCCCACAACCTGATCTGAGGTCATACCACACCACACCGTTACACTGAACCGATTCTGCCGTTTTTCAGCGGTAACCGTGCGACTTCTTTCTTTGGGGGTGGGTAAAGGAAGAAGTCTACCGCACCAAACCGAGGACATTGGAAGAACTGGAGGACCGAATTCGGGAAGTCATGTCCTCCATCCCGCCGGAGTTCCTGCTAAAGTCAGTGGACGCCATTCCTGGGCGGCTCCAGAAGCTGGTGGAAAGAGTTGGAGCCCACATTGAATTTTAGAGAAAACCTACCATGTATGCCTACCTTTTCATATTATTTCTTCTGAAATAAATGGATAATATACGTATTTTTTACCAATCCAAAATAGGGAGCTACTTTCCGCCCACCTGTATATATATATGCGTGTGTATATATATATATATATATATATACATATGTATGTGTGTGTATATATACATATATACACATATGTATGTGTGTGTATATATATACATATATACACATATGTATGTGTGTGTATATATATATACATATACACATGTGTGTATATATATATATATATATATATATATATATATATATATACCATTCAAACAACACTGGAAAATAGGAAAGGCAGAATGTGTAGTGTTCCCAAATTAAAAGCACGACAAGGGACCTCCTCAACCCTGAAGGAAAATAGCTTGGTTGTCAGGGGCAAGACTTTTCAACCAGCTTCCTAAGGACCTCAGAAACGTAACGGGGGTCAAAGTTGAAGTCTTCAAGAAAAGACTGGATGCCTGGCTCAGGACAGTACCAGATGAGCCGGGCGTGCCTGGCTATGTACGGTGGAGAGCGCAAGAAAGCAACTCGCTCCTCCACCAGGCCAGACCTAGAGGCGGGGCCACCAGCTTGACCTCCGTGTGAAGAGAGACCAACACACGAAACAACATAAGGTTCATAAGGTATATATATATATATATATATATATATATATATATATATATATATTAAATTCACGAAAGTAACACGTGAAAAATATTTATGATGAATAAAACCACGAAGGAAAGGAAACACAGAACGGTGCTCAAGCGCTTTCGTCTAATGACATCCTCAGGAACACTGAAGTACATAAAGGTTACAGCCTATATATAGGTTACAAAAAAAAACTATATATATATATAATAAACGGAGAGAGAAAAAAAAATTGTTAAACATTAAAGGATTGTGGGAGGGGCATACAAATTTGTAAGGAAAAACTACCGATTTTTAGCACAAGATTAGCACAAGATCAAATGAATAGTTTCCAACCAATGTTATAGAAAAAAAAATACAAATTTATACTGGAAATCTGCCCGGGTTTTAGCACTTTGCCCTTCTTGTTTAGGTTCGATGTATATAAAAATAAATTAAAAAATACAAGTTATTTGAGTAGCATACAAGTTTACCAAAGATTTAGCGTTCTACCCTTCTTATCTAAATCTGTTCTGAAGGAATTCAAAACAAAGGATCGAGTTGAAAAAGACCTTTGCTTATGTTCAAGTTATTTGTAAGTTGGATAATGGCAGACTGAAGAATATTTCTATTGAGAATGTTGCTAGAGTGAAATAAAACAAGCATTATTCCAATCAATACAGTGGGATAACTCTGACAAATGGACAAAAAGGGCACTGGACGACTGTCCTGTTCTAACGGAATATTGATGCTGTTTTATACGTGTGTGCAAATCCTTTCCCGTCTGACCCATGTAAAAGGAATCACATTGTTTACAATCAATTTTATAGATAATATATATATTGTGAAAAATATCATAGTAAAAAATAGCCCTACCAATAATTCAGGCATTATCTATAAAATTGTATATATATATATATATATATATAATTATATATATAGTTTTGTTTTTTTTTGTTACCTATATACATTATGTCCCACAAAAAAGTACACCCAACTTTAGATTGTACTAACTCCTCCAAAAATTGAGATATTTTGGATCTGTTTGATTTAATATAGCAAATTATTCTTTGTTAACGTTCAAATTTATTCATGTTTAAACGAATTAGTGTTTAAGCATCTGCTTTTAACTGAAGGGTACAAAAAATGGATTGCGCAAATTGGTCAATGAAAAAATAATGTGTGTGCTCTCGATGTAATAAAAAGACAAATACATAATAATAGATACTTTAACATAATTTTAATAAGATACAAAGCAGATTTTTCTTTATTCCTTATTACAAAAGTTATGCTTAGTTTCGTTTTCTTTCAACATGACCGCCATTCCTATCGATACAAATCTGGAGTCGAGCTCTCATCTTCCCCATCACTCTTTTGATAAGATCTGGATTGTCTTTTAACAAGTTGATTTCAGCTGTGATGCGAGTCCTCACATCATCTAAATTGATAGGTTGTGATGCAAATACTCTATTTTTTCAAATGACCCCATAAAAAGTAATCACACGGGATCAAGTCAGGGCTTCTGGGAGGCCATTCAATGTCATGGCCTGTAGCAATTACTCTTTGGTGGAAGACTTCCTGCAAGCGTTCCTTCACAATAACTCTCCTGTAAGCAGGAGCTCCGTCTTGCACCCACCAAATACGATTAAATCGGTTTCCATAACCCTTATGGAAACCGATTTAATCGTTAACAAAGAATAATTTGCTATATTAAATCAAACAAACAGATCCAAAATATCTCAATTTTTGGAGGAGTTAGTACAATCTAAAGTTGGGTGTACTTTTTTGTGGAACATACTGTATAGGCTGTAACCCTTTATGTACTTCAGTGTTCCTGAGGATGTCATTAGACGAAAGCGCTTGAGCACCATTCTGTTTCCTTTCCTTCGTGGTTTTATTCATCATATATATATATATATGATGAATAAAACCACGAAGGAAAGGAAACACAAAAAGGTGCTCAAGCGCTTTCGTCTAATGACATCCTCAGGAACACTGAAGTACATAAAAGGTTACGGCCTATATATAGGTTACAGAAAGAAAAAAAAATATAAATAACATACACACAAACATATATATATATATTATATATATATATAATATATATATATATACATATCTACACACATACATATATATATGCAATAAACGGAGAAGTAAAAATAAAAATTAAAAATTAAAAATTAGAGGATTAACAAAGAGGCAAACAGATTTGTAAGGAAAAATATCGATTTTTAGCACAAGATCAAATGAATTATAAAATACAAATTTATACTGCAAATCTGCCCGGGTTTTAACACTTTGCGTTTTAGAGTCAAGTTTCGATATATATAAAAATAAAATGAAGATTAAAAGTTAATAAAGGAGCGTACAAGTTTACCAAAGATTTAGCGTCCTACCCTTTTTATCTAAATTTGTTTTGAAGGAATTCAAAACAACAGGATCGAGTTGAAAAAGACCTTTGCTTATGTTGAAGTTATTTGAAAGTTGGATAATGGCACACTCAAGAATATTTCTATTGACAATGTTGCTAGAATGAAATAAATGAAGCATTATTCCAATCAATACAGTGGGATAACTCTGACAAATGGACAAAAAGAGCACTGGACAACTGTCCTGTTCTAACGGAATATTGATGCTGTTTTATACGTGTGTGCAAATCCTTTCCCGTCTGACCTATGTAAAAGGAATCACGTTGTTTACACCCAATTTTATAGATAATGCCTGAATTATTGGTTGGGCTATTTTTTAACTATGATATTTTCACAATATTGTTATATGAAAATACTACATTAATATCCAAAAGTTTAAGTACATTAGCAATGCCTAAAAGCCCGGGAAAATGGAAGTATTAAAATATTTTTTGACAAAGTACGAGTGTTATTATTGACACGATAGAAAGTTCGTTTTGCCTTGTTGAGACAAGATTCCATAAACGTAGATGGTAAAGCAGATCACTTCCAATACCATTGATTTTTTCCAATTCGGTATCGATGTATTCCGGACTGGCTATCCTAAGGGCGCGGAGAAACATTGATGAAAAATGGCTTTCTTAGTGGGAGTGTCATGTCCCGAGTAAAAGTGTACGTAGGACAAATTGTTTGTTGTTTTTCGATAG
>JAJOZX010014551.1:0-67500 GCA_023014485.1 Bathynomus jamesi | reverse complement strand
TGGCGAATAATGGTACAAAATGGAGAAGCAACAAAAGCAAAACTTTGAGAAATAAATACATATACAGTAGCAGAATAATTGGTGCTCATACGCTGATCAGTGATTAGTTCTTTCGCGTCCTCACTAATGCTGATTTGTTCGGAGCTGGGTGTTGCTTTCTGTGGTCAGTGACAACTTGAACGAGGAACTGGAGCTGTTCTTCTTTCACTGTCAACTTTCCGTTCAGCTCCTTCACCAGAGCCACGGCCCATTCTGCTCTGTCGTTCACCACTGCAAGTTTGGAGACCACATCCCGAGCTTGCACGTATTCAGAGTTTGACGTCCATGAACTGGGATGGTGGAGCAGAAAGCAATCTGGCAACTGAAGTTTGAGAAGAATCCTCGGGTGTTCTTTGTGATCAGTTGCTCCAGTCCTTTGCTGTCACTGAGGAACATAGTATCAATAACCAAAGGTCGTTTTTGGCGGCATGTGAGGGGCTTCTTGATCTAACGCTGCAACCATGCTGCACTTCACTTCCATCGATATCCTCTCATCAAGAACGCCAGACCCACTGCCTCCTCCGAATGGTACCACAGGTGCGCAGACAGCTTCTTGGTGGTACCATCAGAGATCTTCTTGTGCGGGTATCGAAGGAGCGTCCTCATCAATTCCCAATCATTCAGCGGAGCTTCGATGGACAGATGAGCTGTTGCCCACGCTTTCATGTAAACTACAGTAGAACAGAAAAGAGGCAGATATCTCGAATTCCGCGTTCCTCAGTGTTCGTCAGTTTAAACTGTCTTCGGAAGAGCCAGCTCTTGATGGCATAGAGCCCCTTAGCCATCCATCTCGCCCGGTGCATAGCACCAGGGGCGCGGAAGTTTAGTCCCTTGTATGGAACTCCTCCAAGAAAGATGACGGAAAGATCGAGGAATTCCTGATAGTCATCACGAACTTGAAGTGCTTGTGATTTTGCAAACTCAATGAGCTCCGTTCTATGCTTAAAAATAGCTGCTTTGGTGAACGCATCTGTGTCCGCAGTTTGGAACTGTTGCTGGTCAATGCGGGTCCAATAATCATGGAAGCGCTTGAAAAGCAGAATTTCTGGACCGGTAGATACTGAATCTAGCGATGCTGCGAATGCCGCCTGTAGCATGGTGTCTGCACGCGCAGTGTAACAGGTCACGTCCAACTTTTTCTTCCAGAAGAACACAAGTTCCTCCACGGTGGCCTGTGTTTGTCGCGGTTGTGTCGAAACACATAGATTTGACATGATCGGTCACTCCCCATTCATTCAGGCAATCTATGATGGCATTTGTTTGTGCCAGCGCGGTTCCTGACAGAAGTTTTGGCACCCCGAGGAGCTGCTCTGTCCCGGAGCCAGATACAAGAATAGGTAAGCGGTCAACATATTCTCGTGACGTCAGATCTTGCATGAGTTTTCCGTCCCAGTGAACAGTCAACGGACTATTGCCATAGAACTCGCTCTTCAGTTGCCGAGCCTTAAGGGTACGGAATTTTTCACGCTGACGATGAATGGATCCACGATTGATGTTGTAGTCGCTAGCATCATGCCCTAAGCTGGAAGCTGCCTCAAACAGCAGATATGTGGCCTTTCTTGACGAGAGTTGCGTGCGATCAAGCGCTGCCGCCAATTCCGATGTCATGATGTTCTTCGTTGCTCTTTGTTTAGACGCTAACGAACCACCACATGCTCCTTTTTCTTCGCTATCATCTGAGCTGGAGGATGAGGACTCCAAAACCGCTTCGTTGGATACTGCCTCCATTTCAGCTGCTGATCGCTTTCTTCGTTTCTCCTCTTCCTCCCGACGTCGAGTACAATCTTTGACTTGGCGCTGATGGGTCATGTCCAAACCTACCATTGAACCTGGACGTCCTTTCTGGCGCTGCTGCTGAAGGAACTCCCAATCCTCTGGGTACTTGACCAATTTCTCACAATCAGCGTGGGCGATGTCAAAGAGACGATCGAGGCGTTCAATGAATTCTTTTTCTTTCGTCTGTGTGAATCGCTCGTCCTTGAGGCGTGTTTTTTGAGTCCTTTCCACTCCTCGAAGACTTTATCCAGTTTGCTGACGCAGTGTGTCTCGAGTCTGGTTGGAATGTGAGCTTTCTCCCAGAAGGACATCACTGCTCGAAGTGACTTCCTCAACGCGTCACGTATTGTCATTTTCTTTTCATGGTGAAGGTAAAGGAAGTAACCGAATGCTTGCCTGTAGGAAGGAAGCTTGCATCCTTTCACCTCATCAACCGCTGCCCCTAATAGGTATATACACTTCCGGGTTTCCATCACCAGAAATCACGTAGCTGAAATGAGAAACGGTGAATCGTTAAGTATTGTTCACTTTATTTCTCAGATATTCAGACACACACAGATACACACACACACATATATAGAGATATATAGATATCTAATGAACGATTATGGAGACGCCGCGCAAGCATTAAACTTTGGAAGGCGGGGGCGACCTTTTATAGTTATTCAAATAAAAAGATTTTTCAGCCACCATGTTTTTTTTACCAATGGAATAGATTCGCGGGGTGTCAGCATGAAAATTTCAAACTTTGCATTTAAGTGACACCCTAATATAGAGGTTCTGAATGTAGGGACTAGGCTTGCTTTAAACCCTAGGTCCATGTCCCAAAGCTGGATCCTGTCTGCTTTGCAGATAGCTGGTGAGGGAAGCTATATTTATGGGATCTCTTTGCGAGAGACCCGTTGCCCACGTCGGGCTAGCATCATGAAAAAGAAAAACTATGGTATTTGTCATTTACCATTACTTATTCGGACTATAGTGAACTTAATTTTCCCAGAAGAGTTCCTTGTTCCATGCACGGTCTGGTCCCCTGAGAAATTTATATGTTAAACACATTCTGAGTTTGTGTATATTAAACGGACGTGTTACGTGCCTTGAAAAGTGGACGCTCAATGTCCCGGTTGGGGTTTAAGTTTTGGTTTTTTTGGCTAAAAATACAATAGTTACCCCTTTTTCTTTGTTTATTCAATCCGACGTGAATGCAACGAGTCTTTTACTTATATAGAGGTTCTGAATGTAGGGATTAGGCTTGCTTTAAACCCTAGGTCCATGTCCCAAAGCTGGATCCTGTCTGCTTTGCAGATAGCTGGTGAGGGAAGCTATATTTATGTGATCTCTTTGCGAGAGACCCGTTGCCCACGTCGGGCTAGCATCATGAAAAAGAAAAACTATGGTATTTGTCATTTACCATTACTTATTCGGACTATAGTGGATTTAATTTTCCCAGAAGAGTTCCTTGTTCCATGCACGGTCTGTGTTTAACATATAAATTTCTCAGGGGACCATTCTGAGTTTGTGTATATACATATATATAATATATATATATATATAATATATATATATATAATATATATATATAATATACATATATATATATATATATACATTATATCATTCCTTGTGAACAGACGTGTTTTATCGAGTGTCCAGTGTTATCAATTGAATAAGTGGTTTTCGTTGAAGTGTTTTAAAAAAAAATGTTCGTGCATTCTTAACTAAATTACTTCGTGCTACTAATCATTCATTAACGAATATATTTCATTTATTGACGTTATTCAGTACTATATTATTTGATCAAACCAAGGCTACTGCACGTGGCTTGCCTTGTTTGTTTTTCAAATCAATCAGAAAACGTGGAGTCATAAGGTTCATTTTTCCGTGCTTCGAGAGGTCAGGTAGTGTGTTCACAAACCGTGTGAAAAAAGGAAAAAATCGGGTCGAATCGCGGACAGATAAGTGTTATAAATACTCTTCTTTTACAGATCTTTTGTCGGTAGCTTAATTCTATATTATTTAGTATAAATTTGTGTTACAAGAACCTGTTTCTGCGTTTCAAGAACGCGGTAGACCTACGTTGTAATTTATTAATTTCCAAACGCTCGTTTTTTGTTTTTGTTTTTTTTGTTGTTCAACTAATTAAAAGCATGGCACCCCCGTCAAGTACTTGCAGTCGCTGTGAAGGGAAATTTGCTGCTTACGCGTTTACAATGGCTAATAATAATGAACAGTTAGTTTGCAGGTGGTGCTCAAGCATGGAAGTGCTGAGGAACGAGTTAGAACGTGAGAGGGAGGCCAGGGTGAGACTTGAAGAAAGCGTGATGCTCCTGACGGCAAAATTAGAATCCCTTGAGACTCCAGTTACGACCCCTCCTGCCTCAGTTTCTACTAATAATATAAATAGCCCTCTCTCTTCCCCTAGTTCCCAACCCTTCGTTCGAGTGCGAAATGGAGCCCCATTGAGAAAAGCAAAGACCTGTCTACCAGTAATAACAAGCAATAAGTTTTCTGTTTTAGGTTTCGAAGATGCTGATGAACCGGAAATACGACTCGTTGGCGATTCCATTGTTCGAGGGCAGCTCGAGGAATTCTGTGGGAGAAACCCTCGTCGTAGGCGCCGTTACTGCTACCCTGGTGCAAGGGTGGAGGATATAACTAATAGTGTTGACCATTTTACAGACGGTACCACCGAGGACACAACGTATGTTATTCATGTCGGTACTAATAACGTTTTAAATTCTAGATCGGAAGAACTGCTGGCTAGGTACAGGGACTTATTAGAGCGATTAAAGGAGAAAACTAATAAGATTGTTTTAACAGGTATACTTCCTCGAATTATCCAACGAAGCGATTTCTACAGCAAGGCGACCTATATTAACAATAACCTAAAGTCTCTTTGCCAACAGGAAGGAGTGCATTTTGCAAATTTTTGGAACAGTTTCTACGGCAGGAGGGACTTGTTCCTCGAGATGGACTTCATCTTAATGACGTTGGAGCTGCGCGTTTAGGAAGACTATTTCATAATACTGTCTCTTCTTTTCAGGCTGCCGTAACCCGAACGGTCCCAGCGTAAATTCCACAAATTTCCCCGCGCTCGCGAAGGTGTCGCAATTACAAACAATTTGAAGGTTCTATCCTTAAATGCTCGTAGCCTACGAAATAAAATAAACGAATTTTTTTCTTTAATTGCTTGTAAAGACTATGATTTAATTGCGATAAATGAATCGTGGCTTAGCACTGAAACACGTGACTTTGTAGGGGAGTATCAAATTAAAGGTTATAGACTTTTTGTTAAAAACAGAATAGGTAGGCGAGGAGGCGGTGTTATGTTGTATATCAAAGATAATATTGCGAACGTTATAGAAGTAAAGCACTCAATTCCAGAACCGATAGATTCGACTATAGCAGAACTTAAATTGAACGATTTCAAACTTCTTGTTGCGGTTATATATAGGCCCCCTAATCAAACAGCTGATACGGACGAAGCGTTATATCGTGAACTAAAGAGAATAATCGGTAGTGAGCAGGCTTTAGTTATGGGTGACTTTAATTGCGCCAACGTGAATTACGATACAATGCAGGGAGACGCGGAAGGTAATCGTTTAGTTAATTTTCTCGAGGATAGCTTTCTTATTCAAAAGGTTGGGGAACCTACGAGGTTGGACAGTATTTTAGATTTAGTAATAACTACGGATGATAGGCTAATTACTGATCTTCAAGTAATAGAACCGTTAAGCAATAGCGATCACAATATGGTAGAGTTTGTCCTCTCAGTAAGTCACTCGAAACCAACTAACTCGACTAAAATTCCTAACTTCCAGCACGCAGACTTTAGTAAATTTCGAAATAAATTGTCACACGTCAATTGGGAAAACGTAATGGGGAACTCCAACGCAAAACTAATGTGGGAATCGTTCGAAACGTATTTAGGACTATAAATGAGGAATGTGTACCGTACAAAATTAAGCGTGCGAAAGTAAACAACAAGCCCTTGTGGTTTACTTCTAGAGTAGGAGACATTATAAAGAGTAGAGATAGGGCTTATAGGCTATAAGTGCGATAAAGATAATCTGTTGTTACGAAACAACTACATATCTCTAAGGCGTGAAGCGAAAAGTGTAATAAAAAAGTCCAAGCGCGAATTTGAAATCTCCATAGCTCGTGACGGTAAAGAAAACCCCAAGCGATTCTTTCAATACGTCAATAATAGAAATCCAGTAAAAAGTGTCTTGGGGCCTTTGAAAAATGTAAACGGAGATCTAGTTTCTGAAAACAAGGAAATGGCTACCTTGCTAAACGAATTTTTTACGTCAGTTTTTACTATAGAAGATGTAACGAATATCCCTACGGTCATAGACATAATACCTTTTGATAATGGTAATATTTTGGATAATATCGTGGTTAGTGAAGGGAGTAATGCGCTATATTGATAAAATGAAAACGCGTAAATCACCGGGGCCGGATTCCATATATCCCATACAACTAAAAGAATTAAAAGATAGCATTGTTGTGCCGCTAACAAAGATTTTTAATGCGTCTATTTCTGAGGGGTCGTACCAGATAATTTCAAGTTAGCAAACGTAACACCTATCTTTAAGAAAGGCGATAAAGGTGCGGCGGGAAATTATAGGCCAATCAGTTTAACGTCTGTTGTAGGTAAGCTACTGGAATCAATAATTAGGGATCGTATAGTCGAACACTTAGAAGTGCATAAACTAGTTAGAAATACGCAGCACGGTTTTAGGCGAAACAAATCTTGCTTAACTAATCTTTTAGAATTTTTCCAAAGCGTGGTTGACGTTTACGATAGACATCGGGCGGTTGATGTAGTGTATTTAGATTTTCAAAAAGCGTTTGACACCGTGCCGCACAAAAGACTCATTGAAAAAACTAAGGCTCATGGAATCAGGGGTGTAGTAATAAATTGGCTAGAAGAGTGGTTGCGAGGTAGGAAACAGAGGGTGGTCGTTGATGGAGCGGAGTCGTGTTGGGCTAATGTAGCGAGTGGCGTTCCTCAGGGTTCTGTATTGGGCCCCTTGCTTTTTCTTATATATATTAACGATTTAGATGTCGGCCTAGTCAGTACAGTTTCAAAGTTTGCGGATGACACGAAGCTGGGTGGTAGGGCGATTAATGACGAAGATAGAGGTAAAATCCAGGAAGATCTGAATAAAATCGTTGATTGGTCAGTCACATGGCAAATGAGATTTAACGTTGATAAGTGCAAAATTTTGCATATAGGTTCGCGTAACGGTAATTTTGCGTATAGTATGTCAGGGAAAGATTTAACAAGCGTAGAGCAGGAAAAAGATTTAGGAGTTATAGTCACTGGTGATTTAAAAGTAGCGAAACAAAGTACAGCAGCGGTCAATAAGGCGAACAAAGTGTTAGGTTTTATAGCTCGAAATTTTGAGTACAAATCGCGCGATATTATAGTTCCACTTTATAAATCATTAGTTAGACCCCATTTGGAGTACGCGGTCCAATTTTGGAATCCGCATATGCGCAAAGATATAGACAAAATCGAAAGAGTTCAAAGACGAGCAACTAAGATGATTCCGTCGCTTAGGTCAAAGTCGTACGAGGATAGGCTTAAGGAGTTAAAATTGACTACACTCGAGACTAGGAGGCTAAGGGGTGATCTAATCCAGGTTTTCAAAATTATGAATGGATTCGATAACGTAGATAGAGATAGCTTTATCGAAATATCTCAATATAATAGGACTAGAAATAACGGGTGTAAGTTGACAAGTAGAAGATTCGAGACAGGAGTTGCCAAAAACTTTTTTACGCATAGAATAGTAAATAGCTGGAATAGTTTGCCGGTAGAAGTAATTACTAGCACGTCTATAAACATGTTTAAAAATCGATTAGACACATGTTGATAGATTGGGTATAGTTTAAGGTAGTAAAATTAAGGCTTGTGGTGATAGATCCCACAGCTCAATACAAGTGTTGTGGGATATAGGGAGGCAGCATCTTGGGTTAGGGGATACTCTCTGTCCTTACACACCCCATTTAAAGAGATTCCTCTGCCGAGCGGTGCCCCTCATAGTACTGTGAGGTATTGAAAAACTCATGATCTTCACTTACTCCACAAACACCTTGAAATGGGAAACCCAAAATGGGTGCACACACATTTCTACATTACTGTACAGTCTTTACAGCCACACCTACACTTTTCCTCCTAAGTATATATGTAATGTATATGGTTGTAAATTTTGACTTGGTCCGCAATCGATATGGACCGTGACTTATTTTTCGTTGGCAAGGTACTGTATTGATGGATACCGTAATGAAATTGACTGGATTCTTTGGATCTGATATATTTGCATGTCCGTTATAAATAGATATAGAGTGTAACATATTTGTTAATAGTCTATTATGACTTGATCCTCTGGATCCAGAGATTCTATCTTTAGTTTTAAGGAGTTAAAATTGATAACACTCGAGACTAGGATGTTAAGGGGTCATCTAATCCAGGTTTTCAAAATTATGAATGGGTTCGATAACGTAGATAGAGATAGCTTTTTCGAAATTTCTCAATAGGACTAGAAATAACGGGTGTAAGTTGACAAGTAGAAGGTTCGAGACAGCAGTTGCCAAAAACTTTTTTACGCATAGAATAGTAAATAGCTGGAATAGTTTGCCGGTAGAAGTAATTAGTAGCACGTCTATAAACATGTTTAAAAATCGATTAGACGCATATGTTGATAGATTGGGTATAGTTTAGGTAGTAAAATTAAGGCCATTGCCATAGGACCGCCATTGCAATCCTCAAAATCCGTATACCACCGCTTAACCCCACACCTAGCACACGACGCTTTGTGCGACGGCATTGCGCATGTTAAAGTAGTTAACGTTAATAACCGTCACAAGTTTAAGTTAAATTAGCCAGCACGCTATGAAAACTTCTAAATCGCTAAACCACTAATATTCAACTACTTAACTAAAACAATGTAAATATAAACGCAAGTATATAAAATTCAGAGCTTTCCAAAAGTAAATTAATCGGCAATATCCAAAAGTAGAAACAATATCAGAGCGCCCAGGGAATGTGTCCACTCAGCTTTTTTTATATTTTTTAGATACCATCTTTGATTTACTGATACTGGTCAAGCCATCTGAAAATTTATGATATTTAAAGTCTACCATTAGGTATATATTGAAAATTATAAAACTATAGAATATATATATATATATATATATATATACATTCAACTGCAAAGAACACGCAGTATAAATAACGTAAAGAACGACGCTTGTATAGGAGATATTCCGCGCAAGACGAGAGAGAGAGAACGAAACAAATGAAAAAATGAGGTAACCACCCGGGAATCGAACCCGGGATCTTCCGATTGCCGGTCAGATGCGATACCATTACACCATGGGCCTCACTCTTCCAAATGCCGTAATTCTTCTACATACTCGCAGAAACCAATGCCCCAAGGGGCACCTCCCGCATGCCGTAACATTATATACATTCAACTGCAAAGAACACGCAGTATAAATAACGTAAAGAACGACGCTTGTATAGGAGATATTCCGCGCAAGAATTACGGCATTTGGAAGAGTGAGGCCCATGGTGTAATGGTATCGCATCTGACCGGCAATCGGAAGATCCCGGGTTCGATTCCCGGGTGGTTACCTCATTTTTTCATTTGTTTCGTTCTCTCTCTCTCGTCTTGCGCGAAATATCTCCTATACAAGCGTCGTTCTTTACGTTATATATATATATATATATTTTTTTTTTTTTTAAGTTCGGGAAAAACTGATTCGCCTCTATTTAAAAGGGCATATCTCAGCGGAAAAACAAAGAAAAAGTGAGAGGAAAGAGAGAGGAAAAAGAAAGGGTGGAGGGGACAGTCAAAGTGGAAAAAGACCAAGGATGACAAGGACTGCTGGGTCGAGCCCCATCATCCTTGGGTGCTAGGGCCGGAGGGCGCACGTGAAACCTCCAGGAACAAGCACGTACAAACGAGGACAAAGAGCACTCAAGAGCACGAGCTTAGAACCCCCTTGCGGGGAATATATATATATATATATATATATATATATATATATATATATATATATAAACTTTCAACAAATGTGATCACGGTATAATAGCACATAAAGTGAAATATATGGGAATAACAGGCAAAGTGGGAAAATGGATCTATAACTTCCTCAGAGAATGACTACAGGTCATCAAAATTCAAGGTGTATCATCATCAGAATCAGTAGTACGCAGCTCAGTACCACATGGTACAGTACTGGCCCCACTCTTGTTCATTATCATGCTAACAGATATAGACAACAGATATAGACAGCGGAGTAAACAGCAACAGTATAGTAACATCCTTTGCAGATGATACAAAGATTAGCAGAAAAATTAGCGATGTAAATAAAGTGGAGGCCTTGCAGAGGGGCACGAACAAATATATAAATGGTCAGAAGACAACATGACATTTAACACCGAGAAATTTCAGCTCTTGAGATATGGTAGAAAAAAGGAACTTAAACAGACTGCATATTATGCTCCAGATAGACAGGAAATTCAGTGAAGCACGAAAGCGATCGATCTGGGGGGTAATAATTACCGATGATCGGAATTCGAAACAAAATCAGATAGCGATAAATAAAGCAAAAAGAGTAGCGGGACAGGTACTAAGAACGTTCAAAAGAAGGGACAGGACAGTAATGATTCCCACGCTAAAAACACTGATTATACCAAAACTTGAATACTGCCGAGTTTTGACGTCCCCATATAAAAGGAAGAAACTAAGGAACTAGAAGAAACTCGGAGACATTTCACAGCAAAGATTGATGGCTGCAAAGAACTCAACTCCTGGGAAAGACTACGTAAACTAAATCTGTACTCCCTGGAAAGAAGAGAGGTACACCATAATCTACATATGGAAAATGATCGAAAAACTTGTACCAAACCTCAAACTAAACCCAATTACCATTCAAACAACACTGGAAAATAGGAAAGGCAGGATGTGCAGTGTTCCCAAATTAAAGGCATGACAAGGGACCTCAACACTGAAGGAAAATAGCTTGATTGTCAGGGAGCCAAGACTTTTTAACCAGCTTCCAAAGGACCTCAGAAACGTTACATGGGTCAAAGTTGAAGTCTTCAAGAAAAGACTAGATGCCTGTCTCAGGACGGTACCAGATGAGCCGGGTGTACCTGGCGATGTACGGTGGAGAGTGCAAGAAAGCAACTCGCTCCTCGACCAAGCCAGACCTAGACGCGGGGCCAACAGCTTGACCTTCGTGTGAAGAGAAACCAACGCACGAACAGCAACGAGGCTATATATATATACACACACACACACACACACACACACACACACATATATATATATATATATATATATATATAAATTATTTCACGAAAGTAACACGTGAAAAATATTTATGATGAACTAGCCTAAGACCCGCCTTTCGTGCAGGTCGCGGGTAGCAAAAATTAACCAAACTATCACGACTTAACCTAACCAATCGTCAAGGGCGTACAATTAACCTAAAAAAATAAATAAAAAATAAAAAAAAATTTATTTATTTATTTTTATATATTGAGAAGAGGATTCTTTATACTGTACGGCATTGACGATTGGTTAGGTTAAGTCGTGCTAGTTTGGTTAAATAAAAAAAAAAAAATATTTTTTTATTTTTTTAGGGTAATTGTACACCCTTGACGATTGGATAGGTTAAGTCGTGATATTTTCGTTAAAGCTAACGAAAATATCACGACTTAACCTAAACGTTCCTGAGCGTGACCGACAAACGTTCCTCAGTGTGACCGACTGACAAACTGAGCGGGACGGACTGACTAACAGACATTCCTGGGTGTTTATAGTAAATAAAACCACGAAGGAAAGGAAACACAGAATGGTGCTCAAGCGCTTCCGTCTAATGACATCCTCAGGAACACTGAAGTACATAAAGAGTTACAGCCTATATATAGGTTACAGAAAAAAAAAATTATATATATATATATATATATATATACAATAAACGGAGAAATAAAATAAAAAAATAAAGGATTGTGGGAGGGGCATACAAATTTGTAAGGAAAAACTATCGATTTTTAGCACAAGATCAAATGAATTGTTTCCAACCAATGTTATAAAAAAAAAAAAATACAAATTTATACTGGAAATCTGCCCGGGTTTTAGCACTCTGCCCTTCTTGTATATAAAAATAAATTGAAAAATAAAAGTTATTAGAGTGGTATACAAGTTTACCAAAGATTTAGCGTTCTACCCTTCTTATCTAAATCTGTTCTGAAGGAATTCAAAACAACAGGATCGAGTTGAAAAAGACCTTTGCTTATGTTGAAGTTATTTGTAAGTTGGATAATGGCAGACTCAAGAATATTTCTATTAACAATGTTGCTAGAGTGAAATAAAACTGAAGCATTATTCCAATCAATACAGTGGCTTGAAACGCATTCTCAAAGATCATAAGGACTTAATTCCACTTTTCATGTCCACTTCACCTTCTCTGCCCTACCTTTACAGTCTTATTAAAACCCACAAACCTGGCAACCCTATGCGCCCTATTATTAGCTCGTTGGGCTCTATTACTTATAAATTCTCCAAATGGCTTGTCAAAGTCTTGTCCCCCATTCTCGGAACTATCTCTGATTCACATGTAAAAAATTCCATGGATCTTACTGAAAAATTGAATAATGCACGTACTGAAACTAACGATAGATTGATCAGTTTTGACGTTTGTTCATTGTTTACAAAAGTGCCAATTGACCATATGCTTGACTTTCTCTCCCAAGAATTATATAAGTATGACCTGCCACTACCTTCACACATTGTTTTGGAACTTATTAAACTTTGCATCAAAGACTGTAAATTCACTTTCAATAACGAGTATTATCAACAAGTTTTTGGGATGGCCATTAGTGTTGAAAAATAATTGAAACTTTACAAACCGGTTTTTAATCGATCTGTTTTTTAAAACCGGTTTTAACCGGTTATGACCGAAAAGTATAGTAATTTTTAAAAGCCACAATTGAAAGGTACTGACTTTAACTCTTAACAAGCATAGCTTATCGCCTAATTTTTGGTCAAAAGAATGCAAAAATGCAGCATCATATGTATGCATATGAATAAGAAAATGACAACTTTGACATATTTTATTTAGCCAAAATAATACATTATTCAAACAATTTAGATTTGAAATAATTTTTTAAAATAAAACATCTATACTTAGAAAGAAATAAACTTCTTTTTGTAAAAAAATTATAAAGAATAAAAATAAAATTTATCTCTATTTTGGAAAAAAACATTGAAATAAAAAAAACCTAAAAAAACCTTACCTAGAAAACAGAAAATTGACTCTTCGTGTAAGAAAAAATATAAATTAATTTAGATTTTATCCCTATTTTGGAAATGACATCTTAAGAAACAAAGGGCATTAAGGGTCTTATACTGCGAATAGGGCTTTAGTCGACTGACTCTACACTACAGCCTACATGATGAGACAAACTGAAGATCGAGTTGCCAGATAGGCAAAAATTATACTGAAGAGCAGTTGCCATTTTGTCACAATTTAACTTAATAGGTAATGTATTCGAAGTTATTTTTTGTGCGCTGTAGCGCGTAGCTGCACGTTCGCGCAAGTTTGAGCCAAATAAAAATCAATCGATAAAACCGGTTTTTTCTTTCGGTTTTCGATTTTTAGGGGAATTTTACAAACCGGTTGAAAACCGGTTTTCAACACTAATGGCCATGGGCAACCCCTTGTCACCCCTCCTCTCCAATATTTATATGGAGTTTTTCGAAATTACTTACATTCCGAGAATCCTGGGGGTTGGCATCCCTTGGTTGCGGTACGTCGACGATATTTTGTGTATGTGGCCCATGAATCGTGACCTGGATAACTTCCTCCTTCAGTTAAATGATCAAGTCCCCTCCATTAAGTTTACTTTAGAAGTGGAACAAGACAATTCAATTTCGTTTTTGGATGTGCGTGTACATAGGGAAAGGCCAGGTTTTAAGTTTAGTATCTATCGGAAAAAAAAAAAAAATTTGTCCTACGTACATTTTTACTCGGGACATGACACCTCGACTAAGACGACCATTTTTTCTTCAATGTTTCTCCGCGCCCTTAGGATCGCCAGTCCGCAATACATCGATGCCGAATTAGAAAAAATCAACGGTATTGGAAGTGATCTGTGTTATCCATTTGCGTTTATGGAATCTTGTCTCAACGAGGCAAAACGAACTTTCTATCGTGTCAATAATAACACTCGTACTTTGTCAAAAAATATTTTAGTACTTCCATTTTTTTTTCGGGCTTTTTAGGCATTGCTAATGTACTTAAACTTTTGAATATTAATGTAGTATTTTCATATAACAATATTGTGAAAAATATCATAGTAAAAAATAGCCCTACCAATAATTCAGGCATTATCTATAAAATTGGTTGTAAACAATGTGATTCCTTTTACATAGGTCAGACGGGAAAGGATTTGCACACACGTATAAAACAGCATCAATATTCCGTTAGAACAGGACAGTCATCCAGTGCCCTTTTTGTCCATTTGTCAGAGTTATCCCACTATATTGATTGGAATAATGCTTGTTTTATTTCACTCTAGCAACATTGTTAATAGAAATATTCTTGAGTCTGCCATTATCTAACTTACAAATAACTTCAACATAAGCAAAGGTCTTTTTCAACTCAATCCTGTTGTTTTGAATTCCTTCAGAACAGATTTAGATAAGAAGGGTAGAACGCTAAATCTTTGGTAAACTTGTATACCACTCTAATAACTTTTATTTTTCAATTTATTTTTATATACAAGAAGGGCAGAGTGCTAAAACCCAGGCAGATTTCCAGTATAAATTCATTTGATCTTGTGCTAAAAATCAGTAGGTTTTTTTTTTTAATAACATTGGTTGGAAACAATTCATTTGATCTTGTGCTAAAAATCAGTAGGTTTTCCTTACAAATTTGTATGCCCCTCCCACAATCCTTTAATTTTTAATTTTATTTCTCCGTTTATTGTATACATATAACATATATATATATATATATTTTTTTTTTTCTGTAACCTATATATAGGCTGTAACTATGTACTTCAGTGTTCCTGAGGATGTCATTAGACGAAAGTGCTTTAGCACCATTCTGTGTTTCCTTTCCTTCGTGGTTTTATTCATCATATATAATATATATATATATATATATATATATATATATATATATATACATACACACACACACCAGGGGCGTATATTCAGGGTGTGCTAGGTGTGCGGCGAGCACCCACAAAAGCTGTAAAATAATTATCTAAATAATTATCTAAAAAAATTAATAAATAAATGATTAAATCTTTTATACTAAATGATATTTAATAAAAATAAAAGGTCATGATAATTTTGCATGCTTTAATATACAGTACTCACCTTCGGTGTTGCTTCTAGTACTTTCTGTTTGCTGCTCATATCTGCGGTCGAGCTGAACCTTTCTCGCACACTTTAGGGAGGAGGATAGAAGTGAGGATAGGCAGGAGATGGGGGAGATGAAAGGGTGTGTTTGGGAGTGTTACTGGCTGAAGTCGAGCGGAGCAACAGTAGCACACAGCTTGCTGTTTGGTGGTGTAGTTTTTGACAGTGTCATTCGATAATGTAGCCTACTTTTGTTACTTATGCACCTCAGAAAGAGAATCGGATTTGCATAATTTGTCCATTTTTAATGAATCACTATTGTTTGTATGTTTAACTTTCCAATTCTTAATGCATTTCTACACTTTTTTTTCTATCTCGCATATATAATTTAGGGTGATTCAAAAAAATCAAAAGTTTTTTTTTTAATTGTTCAACCTGTATTTTTGTTCCCTATGACAAAAAAGTAGTGTATGCCAAATTTGGTGAATTTTAAATAAAATTTACCATGTGCTACCAGGCGTCAAAGTTTCCCTTTTTTTCAATTTATTTGTTTTTACAACTTATGATTTTATGTTTAATTGTTTGAATTTCAGAATTTTTAATTAATGGTTTATATACTAGCTTGCTTTTAATTGTTGTTTGGAACTCGTAATTTTGATACCAATTAATCGATTATGGAAGCTAGGCCTAACTCACCATCACCTACATAGTTGCTCAGTTGGGAGAAGTTCTACGAGAAAAGAAACTGAAGTATGGCTAATTGGGCAGCCCTCTGCAGTACTAAAACATCCGTATTACCATCAGAGAAGGAAATGATGGCCCTCTTCATGCACTACAGAAATATTAAAAAGCGAGGCATTAGAGAATCATGCTACTCTACTGCGGATGATGTGCTAGCAGTTTGGAAAAAAACAGGAATACCAGCAAATGAGAGTACATGTAGTAGATAAAATTCAAGGAATACTGAAGGAATGGCAGCTGCTTAAGAAAAACAAAGCAAACAAATTGAAAAGATCACAAAATTTAAATAATAAAGAAGAAAAATGGAAAGATAAACTGGAAAACTTATTTGACATTGCTCATGAGAATGCTATGCAGCTTATAAAAATAGAAGATAAGAAATTCTTGAAAATGCAACGTGAGAAAGGACGTCATGGAAAAATGGGTACCATTGATAAGGCTGTTGCTAAAAAAGAGCAAAGAGCAGCAGAAAAGCAACATTATGAAAAGAGGAAAGCAGAAGAAGAGATCAAAAGAAAGAAGAATGAAGAGGCTGTCATACTCACCAGTACATCATCAGAATCAGAAGAGAGTAAAAGTGATGAATCTGGTTTCTGTGCTGCACAACCTTCAACATGGAAAAGTAAGGTTGGCAAACGTAGAAAATTGTTTGATGATAAATTATTAGGAAGTCTTGATGTTGCAAAATTGAGTGACAGAAATGCGTCTCTAGTTTTAATGCCAACAATCAGACATCGCTTGAATGGGGCATCTGCGAACAAATAAAATGCGTGTGTTTCGATACAACGGCAGCCAATACTGGTCCTAGAAATGGTGCAGCTATTCTTCTAGAACAAAAATTCGACAACGATTTATTGTGGCTAGCATGTCGACACCACATATTTGAAATTATGCTGGAAGCTGTTGTTTCAAAGTCTTTATCACCATCTTCTGGCCCAGATATAGTCCTTTTTAAGAAGTTCAGAGAAAAATTGTCAAGCATTAATAGGGACTACGAAACAATATTATCAGATCCAGATATCTATGAAAATATTCATGACATCAAAGATGACATAATTATATTTTCAGCAAATCAACTAGACACATTCCAACCAAGAGACGATTACCTAGAACTATTGCAGTTGACAATTATTTTTTTGGGAGGTGAACCAAAAGGTGGAATCAAATTTAAACATCCAGCGGGACTTTATCGGGCTAGGTGGATGGCCAAAATTACATATTCATTAAAATTTTTTGTTCAAATCTCAGTTCAAAATTTCAGTAAAAGACAAAAAAGGACTAAAAGACATCTGTCTATTTGCTACTCGGTTATATGTAAAGGCATGGTTTACAGCTCCTGTGCCAGCTTGCGCTCCTCGTCTTGATCTGGAATTATTACAGAATCTTGTAGTCTACAACAAATAAATGACACAATTGCATTTGTTGCTATTAAAAAACTGTTAGGTCACCTCTGGTACCTATCAGAAGAACTGGTAGCGTTGGCCTTTTATGATGATGAAGTGCCCACTGAAACAAAAAACAAAATGGTAAAGGCCTTGCAAAATAAAACAGAAACTCTTCCTGCAAAACGGGCTTTTCTAGATCCTGCACTTATTCCAACGAAGAAATTAGAAGATTTTGTCACATCAAATACGCAAAGATTCTTTACAATAACAGAATTTAGTTCAAAATTTTTACTCAAAGATGCTAAAGAATGGCATAATGATGAGTATAACTCCGCTAAGAAATCTATCAAACAGTGGAAAGTCGTGAATGATATAGCGGAAAGAGGAGTAAAATTAATGGATGAATATAATAAAATACTAACACATGACGAAGCTCAAAAACAATTCTTGCTACAAGTAGTGAAAAACTACAGGGCTGTTTACCCTGATAGAAAAAAGAAACATTGATGAAGTAAAGACAGCTAATGTCTCAAATATCATGCTAGTTTAATTATGCATGCTTGTGGTTATGGTAGGACCTACGGGGAGCTTTCCATATTAAAAAAAAGCAATGCGCCTTGTACTGTACCTCCTGGGTGGTGTGGAAAAATTTTACAATTGGAGTCGTTCTGTCAATTTTTATTGCTGGTAGCAACCCTTAAAAATTAAAAATTTGCTAAAATATTTTAGATAGTTATTTTTATGCTGAAATGAACAATTTAAAGGGTTGAACACATTAAAATATAAAAAAAATTTTTACCCCATATTTGAATCACCCTAAAATTATTATATATATATATATATACTGCCATTTAAAAGCATGCGATTTATTATAACAAATTTTAAGCTTTAGGTATCTTGTTATAATGTTTAACACACCCTGTTTTGTTAACCACCATACGCCACTGATATATACATACATAGTATAGTATTCTATATATATAGATTATAGTATAGAACTATAGAATGTATACTTGCGTATTTATTGGGGTGACATCAAGCTGTTCAATAGTTATCTAGCTGCTCTTTTTCAAAGTATGCTTCTTGAACATTCATGCAGTTAGATGAAGATTTTTGTGGTGAAGGTTCAGGAGTACAAGTATCACTTCCTGAACTTTCTTGCTGAATAACTGTTGTTTTCATCATTTTTATTGATTTTTTCTCAATATGCCTTCATAAGCTAATTATTTCACACATGTACACAATAAACAAGAGAATAGAAAACTTTGCTTCCTAAGCACACTTCCTTTGATTACTCAATAGTATTTAATATTGTTGTGTTAGCTTTTGATTCAGGCGATCTTTATTAATTAATATGGTGTTTTTAAATAGCTTTTAAATAGACTATCTCTACTTATTTACATATTTGTATCCTTTATATACTTACACAGACATATGTATAAAATACATTGCTGCATAGTGAAAAGAAAAGGGTAAAATAATTTTATATTTGACAATTTGCAAAAAAAAAAAGATTTTTTCAGTGAAGTTATCACTATTCAAATCTCAAAACACTGTTTACACCTAAATACACATCAATTTCTTAAAGAGGAATCGCACATGATAGATTGTTATTATAGAATTTCCCATTGGGTTTACCAGTTTCAGAAGCCATCTTTACCTTTTAGGAGAGGGAGTAATATAAATAATTATATGTACAGTATATGTTAACCCTTCTGTCTCTGGCCTTGGGCGGTTCGGGGTTGAATGGGATTCTGGTTAGGTGGCAGCAACAGATTGTTACCTTGGAGTAGCTGGTACCATGTAAGAAATCGCAGTAGTTTCTCTTATACTACTCTCCGATTTCTTCTTGTAGGGGATCGGATGATTCTGTGAAGCTTACTAAATTCTCTAAGGGTTCCCCGATTCTTGTAGCGTATCAGGAAATTATTTCCCTCTATTTTAAGACTCAATTCTCTAAAGAAAGCAAGGCTCGAAGGAGAAGACAAAGATATTCTCTTACTGTAGTTTACTGCTAAAATGATACAGGTAATGTTCAGCCTCTAAGTCAGATCAGACAAATCAGAATGAACACTGGAGAAATTCTACACGTTTATATACCTAAATTTTTAATGACTATTATTATTTAATGCTGACCTATTTTGGTTTTTATTCTCAATAGGATGATTTTTTTTTGCAAAATATTTAAAGATAAGGTAAATATTTTAGCTGGAGCATTGTCTAGACAGATAAGCAAGATATCTGAAGATGAAGCCATATTTTTATTTTAAACCGCATGTTGACAGATCTGATGTTATCATGATCTGCCGAGTTAACTAAAAATGGAAATTGAAATAATGCATTTTATTATGGATTGAAATTAAACATGCATATGAGCAAAAATTAAATGGTTAAAATTTAAATTAAGTGTTAAGCAAGACATAACCATCTTTTCCAACGGAGAGAGAATGTATAAAGAAAATGAACATTGCAGAATTTAACACGATTACATTATTAAGCTAAATCCAAAAAAATTATTAAATAATTTAAAAGAGTAAATCATTAATCAATTATTCAGCATAAATAAAATAAAAATAAAATTTAAATTTTTATCTGAACTTGCGTTTCATATACAGACAGCGTTACACGAGTTGGGGTGGTTAAGTCTAGTTCACGTGGTCTAGGTACGCACTCCTGGCAATAGCGGACTGGCCATCTGGAGCACCAGGAGAAATCCCGTGGGCCAGTCGATCCGTGGGCCAGAGAGAGTAACACGAAGAATATAGACAAAAAAAGAAAAGTATCAGGTCATCCCATAAGTAATGTCGTTTTTACGATAGATTAAGTTTAAACTAGTCGTATTCGGTTTAAGCATTAATTTTCCGAAGGTTATATCTAAGAGGAGATCTATAGTGTTTCGCTACATACTTTACAGACCTTGACCAGTGAGACGTGTGTTTTGCTTTATGTGAACCCCTCATAACATGGCGGTATCAGAAGAAGCATATCAGGCATATAATGCTTTATGAGTTCAAAACAGGGAATAGTGCTACTGAAGTAACGCGAAACATCAGGAAGTTTATGGCACGATATTTTGCATGTGAGGAAATGTCAAAGATGGTTTCAAAAGTTTAGGAATGGTGACTGCTGTTTGACAGATGTAGCATGCTCTGGACGCCCTGCTGAGTTTGATGATGACCTGCTGTTAGCCGCACTTGAGACTGTTCAACAACTGTCGAAGAATTGGCCCAGAAACTCAATTCATCCCCGTCCACCATCCATCGACATTTGCAACAACTCGGGAAAGTGCCTAAGTTAGGAAAATGGGTGTCACAGAATTGTCGGTCGACAATCTGAGGGTGCGGGTAAACATTAGCACAGCTCTTCATTCCCGTGAACTCCAAGATCCGTTTTGCACCGTTTAGTGATTGGTGATGAAAAGTGGATACTGTACCAGAATGTTAAGTGCCGTCGACAGTGGCTTTGTGCCGGAGAACCAGCGACACCAGCCAAAACCAAATCTTCACCCTCGGAAGTGTTGCTTACTGTTTGGTGGGATAAAGGTGGTGTAATATACTTTGAACCTTACCACACAACAAACAATCACCGCTCAAGTTTACTGTCAACAACTGGATCGATTGAACACTGCACTAAAAGAAGAGAGACCTTCTTTGGTTAATCGGAAAGGAATCGTGTTCCACCACGACAATGCACGTCCTCATACCGCTCGGATCACTTCTGCAAAAATTGAGGAGCCTGGTGGGAAAAAATTCCACATCCTCCATACCTTGCGCCTTCAGATTATCATCTCTTCATGAGTCTGCAAAACTATCTTGACGAGAGACAGTATACTTCTTTAGATGACCTGCACACCAGTCTTTGAACGTTTTTTGCCTCAAAACCACCTAAATTTTATAAACATGGCATTGAAAAGCTTGTAGGACGTTGGCAGTGTGTCATTGATTCCGATGGAAAATATATACTAGATTAAAAAGTTTTGTTCAGTTTTTTTTTTTGTCCTTCAAATTCCGATCTAAAAACTACATTACTTATGGAATACCTGGTACTGATCTCCCATCTCCCCATTCCTCCGTCTGCGCAGCCGCGGCAGCCCATTCCCCCATTGATGTAAACAAATAATAAGTTGGCAAAAAGAATAATCCGAATGGTATTTATACGTGTTATATTCCTGCATAATACTAGGATAATTTGACCTGCATCACAGATAATTTTTTTCTAGACCTGGCAACCCTATGACAGTGGACTGGGGTGTTGCTCGGTCCACTATGCCTAGATGTTAATTCAGATATTGCTATTGACAATCTATGTTTATCAACTAATGTATCTTTTACAGTTTTACTTCAATATATTGTGTAGCTAATCACTGATATAAAACTTAAAAGTGTCCAAATAGTGGTGTATTTTTCGATGAAATAAACAACTGAAATATCGCAATGAATAGGGACAGTTTCAAAATGCCAAGTCAACCCAGTCAAAAACGCAAAGGTGGTCCCGAAAAAGAGATAAAGCAGAAAAGCAAAATCTCTTGAAACTGATGCAACCAAATGTCAAAAATTAACAGACTTGTTTAGTAGTCGTGCTGCTGGCCATGCTGCTGTTATATTTGCTATTGCTATTTTGCTAGTTATATTTGCTAATATAACTAGCAGAGTAAGGTATATTTGCTATTAAGTTAATAACTTACTAGCAAATAAAAGCTCAATACAAACTCCAAAATACATCTTTCTAGTAGTATTTGACATGATTTGTTCAAATCTGACTAGGGATGCACCAGATTTACTATTTTACTATCCACAGCTAGATTTGGATTTTCATGATAACTGCTTAAATCCAGGCTGGATAGTGTTATTTGGAATATTTTTATTATGTATCTCAGTTAAAAAATAATGCTAATACATCTTCAATATTTGATTTTTTAGTGAACCAATGTATTTGATAGTGTGATAAATTGGAGCTATATGTATTTTTTTTTCTTTGAATCTGTAGCATTTTTTATGATTTGAGAAAGTAAGAGTCCATAGCTTGTCTAGTTGTCTAACAAAGTCAATAATATTTTTAAATAATAAAACAAAATAATTTTTTTTATAAATTATTATATAAAATTTTTATATATTAGCAATAAATTTAATAATTTTTAAATCATAGTAAATTTTTATTAAAGTGACAAAAAAATCAGCTGAAAAATGACAAATAATAATTAATTAATTTTATTAATATAAAATTAATAAAATAAATATAAATAAATAAATAAAAAGATAAATACCGTATATTATTTTTAATTAGTTTATTTATTCTTTCATGTGCAGGTTGATGATCGCCCAGTTCACCTGCAGCAAAAGAGAGTCACGGAAAACAAAGATACCAGCCCAACCTTTGACTATTTGAGCGACCCAAATCAGATGACCACCAATTGTTTTTTAGTTTCCACCCACAGCAGAAGTCAGAAACCCCGTGGTGCAGAGAGTTTTCTTTTGCAAAGATGGCACCAATTGGAAGTGGCTTACGTACAATGGAAATCACACTTTGCATTGTTCAGTTTGTGTAGCATTTGGTAAGCCCACTGACAGCAGTATTTTCATCACTGGAATGAAAGATTGGAAGTATATCCATCAACGTGTAATGGAGCACGAAAAGAGTAGCACGCACAGAAATTCCGCTGAAGCATACTTTCTAAAGGTCTCTAAAGCAGACATAGAGGGTTGGCTGATGGCAGTCAGATTTCAGCCCATAGGGAGCAGGTCCGCAAGAGACGCCAGGTGATGGAGCGTATAGTAGATGTAGTTAAAGTCATTGGCAAGAGAGGGCTTAGTTACAGGGGATGCAGGGGATGCAGTTGGAGGCAGCTTATACATTAGATGACGCCAGTGTCGATCATGGTAACTTTTTGGAACTTATCATTCGAGTTGGAAAATATGATGTCTGCTTGAAAGAACATCTAACTGATTGCATAGAGAAAAGCAAGAAACTGCATCAGTCTGGGGCAAGAGGCAGAGGTTCTCTCATCACTTTTCTCTCTAAAAATACAATCACTACTGTTATAAACGTAATTCGGGACATTATCCAAGAATCCATCTCTAGCGAAGTTGAGGAAGCTGGAATGTTCTCAGTCCAGATCGACACAACCCAGGACATAACCTCTCGTGATCAGTGTGCAGTCATTATTAGATATGTCACAAATATTATACACGAGAGACTCGTTGCGGTTGTAACTGTGAGGCCGCATCCACTGGAGAGTACTTGGTTCAGTTGCTGACGGAAGTTATTCAGAAACTCAAACTGGTCATCAGCAAATGAATTAGCAATGCTACAGATGAAGCCTCTAACATGCAGGGCCAGTACAAAGGTTTCTCTGCCTTACTCTCCACACACTCTCCCAACCAAATAGGGGCCTACACGTATGATGTTATGCACACATTCTGAACTTAGTGTTGGCTGACACATCAGGAGTGGTTATAGCAAGTGCCTCTCTGTTCTCTTTACTAAATGACATCGCCATGTTCATCCAAGAGTCCTACCAGAGGATGAATGTATGGGAAAGGGAGAGCCACAACACTCGCCACCAACGCCTCTCTCCAATCGGAGAAACCCGCTGGTGGGCAAAGGATGCTGCGCTGAAGGAGGTCTTTGGGTTCTTTGGTAACGCAGACAATGCTCTGTACACTGACGTACTGCTTACACTAGCTGTAATACAAGGCCAGGCAAATATCAAGGCTACCGTACGTGTCAAGGGAAGAGCATTCATTGAAGCACTACTCAAATGCGAGACCATACTGACCACTCAAATATTTCTTCGCATATTTGAGCACACGGTTCCGCTCTCCAAATACTTGCAGATGAGTGGCATGGACATTCTCTTTGTTCACAGAATGGTTGTTGGAACACAATATAGTCTCAAAGGGATGGCGAGAGATTCCGATGCCATCAAGCAAGCTGAAGACACATTTGTTCAGTGGGTGAATGACAAATTGCAGGAGCAGGAAGAGGAGACAGAGCTGGAAGTGGAGGCCACCCTGCCACAGAAAAGGCCAAGAAAAAAGAAAATCATGCCTGGTGAGATGGCTCATAATGAGACGTTGACAGATGCAGAGAGCGCCGACAAAGTTGAAGTCCACAATCAAATAATGGACACAGTCACTGAGAGCCTCCATCGCCGTTTCCTCACCATGGCACTCTTTATGCCGACTTAGCCCTTCTGAACCCCAGAAACTTCCAACATGTAAGGGCCAGTGCCAGTGGTTTACCCCCGTCAGCCCTTCAAGAGCTCAGCAAATGCTTGCTGAAGTTTGACATCAAGGCAACAGTTGAGAACTTGCAGTGTGAGCTGAAGAGTCTGGCTGCACAGTGAGAGACGCTGAAAATCAGCACTGGAGGAAATACCATCAGAATAGTCAGTGAGACACCTGAAGACGGACCTGAGGTTGAGGGAAAGGAAGACGAATTGAAGATGAGGAAAAAAAAGGTGTTCTTCTTGTAAAGATGCTGCAGTATGTTGTTACCAGATCTACAGAAGCTAAGGCTAACAAAGACCCTAAGATCCACTCTAAGGTTAGCCCGAGAGAAAGGAAAGAGTAGGGGGGTTAAGAGAAGAGAAGAGAATAAGGGGTTAAGTAAGGAGCAACACCTATCACTTGTGGGTTAACATTCATTCAGAAAAAGAGGAAAAAAGTCTCACCATCATCATCCGCCAGCCACTGCCAACAAGTCAGAAAAATAGTCGGAG
Organism: Bathynomus jamesi; assembly: GCA_023014485.1. Taxonomy (NCBI): domain Eukaryota; kingdom Metazoa; phylum Arthropoda; class Malacostraca; order Isopoda; family Cirolanidae; genus Bathynomus; species Bathynomus jamesi. The sequence goes on along the minus strand of JAJOZX010014551.1, from coordinate 42,445 downwards.
AAAATAGGAGGGGTGAAAGATGAAAAGAAGTAAAATAAGAACGCTTACTGTTAGAAAATCTAGAAGAGGAAGAACCATTGTTGTCCCAAGGCGATATGATGACTAAGCTGATTGATGCAGCATTGCTTGTATATATTAAGTTACGGTGTATATATATCCATCTCATAATTGTAAGGTTAGTGAAAAATTAACTTAATTTAGAGCTAGCATTTTTGAGCTCTTGTGGCATCATTGTTTGGTCACACTGTTGGCATCATTTTGAGGCGCTGCGCGTTCTTTCTACTCGTTTGTGGAAGGTCGTACGTAAAGGTGTGGTCTGATAGAGAGCTCTCTTGCAATTCAGTTTCGTTGTTTAGATACATGATTGTTGCATCGTGCAATAGTCCAGGTTGCGTTGTTGTTGCAAGGTTCAGAAAGAAGACCACAAATAGTACCCTTTTTGTTTACTTTAAGTTCATGTAACTAAGGTCTAAGGTAGGCCCGCATCGAGTCAGCAACCCTGAGGTTACCTTGAGGTAGGACCTAATAGGATCTCAAATCCGTAAGTTTTAATTTAGCTTAACTTGGGCTTCAGATAGAACTGGCCCTTTAGAATTTGGCCGTTCACGGCTCAGCTGGGATTTTGAACCCGACAAATAAATAAAAATAACACTTACAAACCATGCAAACACAGTCTTAACTCACTGTCATACCATGCAAACTACAAACATGCAAGGAAAGAGTTACAGACATGCAAAGTAAGGAGATAAGAAAAAAAAAAGGTAGGTATTAAAGTTAAACAAAAAGTGGGTTAGTTTACTCTACGAGCTACATCTACGTTCGTGTTAGTCTAATTTTTTTTTTTTTTTTTAATAATTTTATTGCTGGCATCACACGCTGGCATGTCACAAGCTGACATTCATCGTCACAGACTCATCCTCGAGCACCACCACCAGAGCTCCTGTTGCTAACTTTGTTTTTTTATATTAAACAACGTTAATACTTTTAAAATGTCTGTCAAGACGGTTCTTAAACATATTAATGCTGGTAGAATGAACGACTGACGCGGGAAGATTATTCCATTTATCAATTACTTTAAATGTAAAGAAGTTTTTAGCGATATTAGTAATGAAACGTCTGCCACGCAACTTAAATCCGTTATTGCGAGCATTACTATTATCGAAAGTAAACAATGTCAAAATTTACGTTATCGATGTTATTAACGATTTTGAAAACTTCAATAAGCTCCCCCATTAATCTCCTAGTTTCGAGTGAATACAGGTCTAACTCTTTAATCCTATCTTCATAAGGCTTATTGCGCAATGACGGAATCAGTTTCGTGGCACGACGTTGAACCCTTTCTAACCTATCAATATCCTCACGCAAGTACGGGCACCAAAACTGAACTGCATATTCTAAATGAGGCCTGACTAGGGACTTGTAAAGGGGCAGTATAATATCCTTCGATTTAAATTCGAAATTACGCGCTATGAAGCCTAACATCCTATTAGCTTTTGCGCAAGACTCCAGGCACTGGTTCCTAACCTTTAAATCCTTAGATACGCGTACGCCTAAATCTACTTCCTCGTCAACGCTCGCCAACTCCCTATCATCCATCATGTACGTGTAATTATTGTTGCGAGAACCTATATGCAAAACTTTACATTTGTCTACGTTAAATTGCATCTTCCACTTATCTGTCCACTCCATTGTAGTGCCTTGCACCACAAGATTATTCTTTATTAGTGAAAACTGCCACAAATTGGCATGAGTGAAATATTTAAATCTAAAATAATAATAAATAAATAAATACAAGTTAAATATGTCCAGTGATCAAATTTAATCTTAAGAATTCAGTGTGGTGTGACTAGACATGAATGGGCTTTTAAGGATTATTTGGCTGGTTGGTAAAATTATTAAGTAAAAACAAACTTGTGTGCAACGACAACACAAAGGACGCCAAAAAAACCATTATTATTCGAAATCACCCCGCCAGCAAGCAAAGTTCCTTTGTGGTATGTTTTGTATTTATAATATTTATTCTTTACTATTTCATATCTGTATGCAATACCGCATACTGCAGATACTAACGCCTTATACCGTTTGCAATTAGTACTAAGATTCATACTACAAATAGTAATGTAAGATTCATATAATAAATTACTTAGGCTAAGTTAGGTCTAGGCTAAAGCCAAATTGTAACTAGCCTAACTGAGGCCTACCATAGTCTTTGTTTTAGATTAACCTCAGCTCAATATGTTGAAGAGGCAAAGGCCTGCCTATTAAATTTCTTAGTATATTTTACTTTATAAGCCTATTATGTTTCGTTATTTTCTTAGCAGATGGCCTACTAATCATTTGTAGCCTACATATTTCCTTTAGTCTTCCCATTCAACTTAACACAATCCCATAACCAGAATTAACTGTAATTTATCATCCACAGGTTACTGGGGCCTATATAACCTATATGTATTTTAATTATTAATTATTGCCATTTTTATTATTCTTTTTCTCCGAAATATTACTTACAGTATTCTTGTCTGTCTCTTTGCAGACAAGGTTGTCATTGTGGCTATTATCTTTTATTATTATCTTTTAGTTATTATTGATATTATCTTTGTATTTTATTATTATTATTACTACTATTATTATTACTGTATTATTATTCATTATTATAATCAGTATTATTTGCAGACTGTTATATATTAGCCAAACGGGCCATTATTTAATCTCACCATTATAAGTCCATCAAAGTTGTTACGGGTAAAAATCCCCTTTGCATATACTCATTAATTGTTGTCAATAAAATATAAAAATTCATATTGATTTAATAATCAGTCCTTCCCTTCTTTTATTAAAATTAACTTTGCGCCGCAGTGCCGGATGCCAATCTAGTACTTGGGCGCTGGTGACCCTGGCATATAGTTAATTATCTACGTAAACTTGTAAAGGTCTAAATAAAATAAAACCGGACTCTTACAATTGGTAACCTCCTGGAGTGACCAAACACCGTAATTTATGAAAAAAAAAAAATTTCTAAAAGTTTTTTCTCAATTTTTGTCAATATATTCAGTCTGCATCTATAATTTTATTAAATTCACTAGTACAAAGCACTCACCTGTACTGGAAGTGTATTCTATTGCAAAATATATTCCTTTTATTTTGCCTTTTTATAAATTCAGCATTTTCTAAAGTTTTTTTTATGCACTTTATTTTGCAAACAGCCTATACGCAGACTATTTTTCTGCTAATATTGGGCTACATCATAAAAAATTTTTTACTTATCTTGCAAATAGCCTATACGCAGACTATTTTTCTGCTAATATTGGGCTACATCATAAAAAAAAAAAAAAAAAAAAAAAAATTTTACGTAACTTTTTGTTATTGGCATTCATAACTCAAATTGAGTCTCATACTCAACCAAGCTTACCTGAAGCCATTATTTACATTCAACAACATTTGTTGAAATCTTGTCAGTTTGTGACACATTTTAAATTTTTTTTAGTACCTTGTAACAAATAATAGCCACAATGACCAATAACAACCTAGGGTCATCCAACGGTGGTACTCCAAATTCACCACCTATAACGGACTTTCTCACAATGTATCAGCCTACCACTCCACAATTCACCGCTGAAGAGCCTGGAATCTTTGTGAGTCAACTGCGGGATTATTTGAGATAAAAGGAGTTACGGACCCACGAACCAAGTTCCTTGTCACAAAGAACCTCCTGCCTACACAAGTATACAAAGTAGTGCGGGATGTAACTCTATTGCCTCCGTCTGACCAAGCTTTTGAGAGCCTCCTCAGCGAGTTAGTCAGGAGACTCGGCCAATCAGAAGAAGAGCGACTCAATGCTCTACTCAAGGACCAAGTTCTTGGGGATCAAACGCCAACAGCCTTCCTGAGACATCTGCAAGACCTGGCTGGACAGACCAATGAAGACGATAAAAACTCACCCTTAATGCGACGCCGCTTCCTCAATGGTCTCCCTACTGCCCTACGGCCAATGCTCCGTTGTATGCCAGATGATACAGACCTCCTCACAATGGCCAAAACAGCTGATAAGATGATGATTGAAATCCACCTTGGCCAAGTAGATAACCACACCCATCACCCCCAAATCTGTGCCACGCAGGACGACAATCTGAGTCCGGCTGCACAAGGTCTTAAAGTACAACGAAATTCTACAAACACTTAAAGATGAATTTAAAGCTCTCCGAATAGAGCTAGCTAACAACAGGGAACGAGAGAGAAGTTCTTCAAGACAAGGACGACCCTCTGGTCCAATTAGAGCCTCCCAATATGAACCTGGACAACGCCTCGTTCTCCTACAACCACAGCCACCGCAAACAGGTCAGTTGGTTGCTCCTAATCCAAATCTATTAGCCTTACCTCATCCTCAATCCTCAATCCCCACTACTCAGCCCCATTCTCAACCTATTTCCTTACCACAGTCTACTGTTCATACCCCTCCTTGCTGGTATCATGAAAAGTTTAAAGATCGTGCAACGCGCTGTCTCACACCTTGCCCATGGACTCCTAACCCTCCTTTAAACTAACCAGGCTGGTGTCACAGGCGTCTGACGCTACAGCCTCTCAAGCCTCTCCTCCTATCCTTACTTCAACTAACCCTACCACTACCTCATTTAACACTGTCAAACCAACACCTACGTACGCAAGTAAAGTTAAAGAATCGCAACCTACTTATTCAACCACAGCTAATTTAATACCCCCAACTAATTCTCCAAATACAACACAAACTCCTTCCCACAGCAATACTAACCTTCTTCCACAAAAATTTAATGATTCACAACTACTGCACCACCTGGTCCAACATTCACCTTGCATGATCCACTTTCAGGCTATGCATTCCTTATTGACACTGGAGCTCAATACAGTGTTATTCCTGCAACAGCCGCAGACCGTGCAAACGGACCTTCTCCTTTCATTTTACGTGCAGCTAATTCTTCATCTATTCACACTTATGGACATCGTTCTATTTCAGTTTCTCTTGGACTTAGACGTGTTTTCCGCTGGATATTTCTTGTCGCGGATGTATATACTCCAATGTTAGGCTCTGATTTTCTTTCTGCTAATGATTTATTAGTTGATGTTCGTAGAGCACAATTAATTGATAATGTCACACATCTTTCAGTAATTGGTTCTCCTACCGTGCACCCCTCTTCATTATTGGCAAGTTCTCTGCCACAGTGCTCACCTGCTATAGAGCAGCTCCTAAATGAATTTTTCCCTTACTCAACCCTGTTCTAAGGATACCCCTATTAAACACACTGTTGTCCACCGTATTGATACGGTAGGCTCACCTGTTTTCACCCGCCCACGTCGCTTAGCTCCAGATCGTCTTGCAATTGTGAGACGAGAGTTTGAACACATGCTTGAACTCGGTATTATACGGCCTTCAAGTAGCCCGTATGCCTCTGCTTTACACATGGTCCCAAAACCTACACCTGGAGACTGGCGTCCATGTGGAGATTATCGTGCTTTGAATGACAACACGATTCCAGATCGCTATCCCCTTCCTCACTTACACGATTTTACTTCTGCTCTCCATGGCACCACAGTATTTTCACGCCTTGACTTGGTGCGAGCCTTTCATCAAATTCCTGTACACCCTGATGATGTACATAAAACTGCTATAACAACCCCTTTTGGGTTATTTGAAATGACAAAAATGCCATACGGACTGCGTAATGCGGCCCAAACTTTTCAACGCTTCATTGATGAAGTGTTGAGAGGTCTCTCCTTCACTTTCACATATGTCGATGACATTCTCATCGCAAGTTCTTCTCCCTCAGAACATATTCAACATTTACGCTTAGTTTTTTCTCGGTTGGCAGAATATGGTGTATTGCTAAACCCTGAAAAATGTGTCTTTGCTGTAGATGAACTCACCTTCTTAGGACACAAAGTTACTTCGAAGGGCATTTCTCCTCTCGAAAATAAAGTATCTGTCATAAGGTCTTTCCCACAACCGCAAACTCAAAAGCAACTTCGCCGCTTTTAGGGATGGTAAACTTCTACCATCGCTTCATTCCTCAGTGTGCAAACATTCTTGCACCCATAACCTCTCTTCTTCGCCAATCAAAAAGGGGCAGATCCACTGCAGTTCTGTGGAACCCCGAAGCTACCAACGCTTTTTCACAAGCAAAAGAGGCTATAGCACGAGCTACATGCCTTGTTCACCCTCAACCAGACGCTCCTCTGAACTTAGCCACTGATGCCTCTGACGTTGCCGTGTCAGGAGTGCTCCAGCAGCTTGTTTCAGGCGTTTGGGAACCTCTCGCATTCTTTTCACGCAAGCTCTCACCTTCACAAATGAGGTACAGCACTTTCGGTCGAGAGTTGCTGGCGATATACCTCTCCATCCGTCATTTCAGGTCATTCCTGGAAGGACGTGACTTTAGCATTTTTACGGATCATCGTCCGTTAATATTTGCTCTCCATTCTCAATCAGACTCTCATGCTCCTAATGAGCGAAGATACCTTGATTTTATTCTTCAATTTACTTCAGACATTCGACACATTTCAGGTTCTTTGAATGTTGTGCCGGATGCGCTGTCTCGCATCTCAGCAATTTCTGACCCTGGACACTCTCACATCAACCTTTCAGAGATGGCTAAGGCTCAGTCCACGGATACAGACCTCCAAACTCTATTAATTCACCCACTTCAATTGCAAGTCCGCTCTTTACCAGTTGAACCCAAGTCAGACTTACTAATTTTATGTGACGTCCTCGACTGAGCATATTCGACCATTGGTCCCACAAGGGCTGCGAAGAGCTGTTTTGCTAAACTCCATTCCCTTTCTCACCCGGGAATTAAGGCACCCAAAAATTAATTGCAGCTAGGTTTGTATGCCAAGTATGCACAAAGATATCCGCAATTGGGACTCGATCTTGCCTTCAATGTCAGCGTGCCAAAGTTCACCGACACACAAAGTCAGAAATTGGTACCTTTCCTTTGCCAAAGGCTCGTTTTAAGGCCATACACCTAGACATAGTCGGCCCCCTCTATTCTTCTCGAGGTTATACCTTCTTCTCACTGTCATTGATAGGTTCACAAGATGGCCAGAAGCTGTTCCTTTGACTTCTTGTACTGCTTCTGCAGTAGCTCACGCCTTTGTTTCATGTTGGTTTCCCGTTTTGGAATACCTGCAACCATTTGCACAGACAGAGGTGCTCAATTTGAATCGGCCTTATGGAAGGAACTCATGCTCCTTCTGGGACTGAGCGCATCAGAACAACAAGCTATCACCGCAATCCAATGGGGTGATAGAACGCTTCCATCGTCAACTTAAAAGTTCCTTGCGAGCCACTGATCCATTCTACTACATGGGTGGACAGGCTACCCCTAATCCTACTCGGAATTCGTACTGCTCTGAAGACTGATCTTGCATGCTCTTCAGCAGAATAGTTTACGGTACCACACTCCGGTTACCGGAGAATTTTTCACACCTACACCCATTAACCCCGCATGTGATACTGCTTCGTATGTTAAGACATTACGCTCTGTTATGAAGCAAATTCGTCCCACAGCACCTAGAACTTCCACCTCACAAACTACCTTCGTTTCCCCTGATTTACAAAACTTGCACACACGTTTTCTTGAGACATGATGCTCACCGCTACCCTCTTCACTGTCCCTATGATGGTCCCTTCCTTGTGCTAGACGTTAGACCCAAAACTTTCATCATTGACAAGGTGGGCAAGCGTGAAACGTTTTGTGGACCGCTTGAAACCAGCATACCTTGATTTTTCTCCAACAAAAGATCCTATCCTCCCTCAATCTCGTACCTCCACCTCAAATACAGGTACAGCGACCTATCCTTCCTCAATCTTCTGTACCTCCACCTCAAATACAGGTACAGCAACCTATCCTCCTCAATCTTCTGTACTTCATCTCAATATACAGGTACAGCAATCTACCCTTCCTAAATCCTATGTACCACCACCTCATCCGAGGGTACAACAATCTATCATCCTCTTCCAATTCTCCTTCATTATCGCAACCAACTGTCTTTGAACAGCCAGTGGCTCCATCGCACAGGCACCAAGAATCCCCTTCCCCCAATGTCCCTACTGCACCTGTAGCACCAATCCATGCCTTCAGAACCAGTGCTGCAGGATATTGCCGTCCAAAAGCACAACACGACTCGTTCTGGAAGAGTCATTCGTAAGCCAGTGCGTTTTGACATTAAGTGTTTTTTTTTTACCTGACAACCATGTTGGGGGGGCAGTACTTGTAGTGCCTGCACCACAAGATATTCTTATTAGTGAAAACTGCCACAAATTGGCATGAGTGAAATATTTTAAATCTAAAATAAATAAATAAATAAATAAATACAAGTTAAATATGTCCAGTGATCAAATTTAATGCTTAAGAATTCAGTGTGGTGTGACTAGACATGGAAGGGCTTTAAGGATTATTTTGGCTGGTTGGTAAATTGTTAAGTAAAAACAAACTTGTGTGCAACGACAACACAAAGGACGCCAAAAAAACCATTATTATTCGAAATCACCCCGCAGCAAGCAAAGTTTCCTTTGTGGTATGTTTTGTATTTATAATATTATTTACTATTTCATATCTGTATGCAATACCGCATACTGCAGATACTAACGCCTTATACCGTTTGCAATTAGTACTAAGATTCATACTACAACTAGTAATGTAAGATTAATATAATAAATTACTTAGGCTAAGTAGGTCTAGGCTAAGCCAAATTGTAACTAGCCTAACTGAGGCCTACCATAGTCTTTGTTTTAGATTAACCTCAGCTCAATATGTTGAAGAGGCAAAGCCCTGCCTATTAAATTCATAGTATATTTTACTTTATAAGCCTATTATGTTTCACGTATTTTCTTAGCAGATGGCCTACTAATCATTTGTAGCCTACATATTCTTAGTCTTCCCATTCAACTTAACACCAATCCCATAACCAGAATTAACTGTAATTTATCATCCAGGTTACTGGGGCCTATATAACCTATATGTATTTTAATTATTAATTATTGCCATTTTTATTATTCTTTTTCTCTGAAATATCACTTACAGTCTTCTTGTCTATCTTTGCAGACAAGGTTGTCATTGTGGCTATTATCTTTGTTATTATTATCTTTTAGTTATTATTGATATTATCTTTGTATTATTATTATTATTATTACTATACTATTATATTACTGTATTATTATTCATTATTATAATCAGTATTATTGCAGACTGTGTATATATTAGCCAACGGGCCTTATTTAATCTCACCATTATAAGTCATCAAAGTTGTTACGGGTAAAAATCCCCTTTGCATATACTTATTAATTGTTGTTAATAAAATATAAAAATTCATATTGATTTAATAATCAGTCCTTCCCTTCATTTATTAAAATAACTTTGCGCCGCCGCAGTGCCGGATGCCAATCTAGTACTTGGGCGCTGGTGACCCTGGCATATAGTTAATTATCTACGTAAACTTGTAAAGGTCTAAATAAATAAAACCGGACTCTTACACCATAATCCTATTTACTCATCTTGGAGCCTATTACTATCGTCCTCGTTAACAACCTTACCGCCTATTTTAGTATCATCCGCGAATTTTGACACGTTACTAGTCAATCCTACATCTATGTCGTTAATGTAAATTACGAATAGCAATGGGCCTAACACTGAACCCTGTGGGACACCGCTACCTACATCTAACCACCCCGATTCACTACCATTAACTACGACCCTCTGTCTCCTAGCACCAAGCCATTCTTCTAACCAGTTAGCAACCTGACCGCGTATACCGTGCGCTTTGACCTTCGCAATTAGTCTCCTATGCGGAACTGTATCGAACGCCTTTTTAAACTCTAAATAAATAACATCAGCTGCTGTATGCCTATCGTATTCGCGCACTATTTCGTTATAAAATTCTAACAAATTAGTTAAACAAGACCTATGGCGTCAAAACCCATGCTAACTACTATTAATCAACTTTCTAAGTGATCGATGATATGATCCCTAACTACGGACTCCAAAAGTTTACCGACAATTGACGTTAAGCTAATGGGCCTATAATTGCTAGCTACTGCGCGGTCGCCTTTTTTAAAAATAGGCGTGACGTTAGCTAATTTGAAGTCTTCAGGAATAATCCCTGTTTCGAGTGACTGATTAAAAATCTTCGATAAGGGGCCTACGATAACTTCTTTCAAATGTCTGGATAAAAAGCGTCAGGGCCTGGAGCCTTGCTAACTTTTAGCCTATCGATATAATGCGCAATCTCAGCCTCGTACACAGTTATTTCATCCAAAATAGTCTCGCTACTAAATGGAACGATATCGTCCACGTCGGGGACATTATTTACGTCTTCTACGGTAAAAACTGGCGCAAAAAAGTTATTGAAAATACCCCCATCGCCTGAGCGTCAGAACCCAAAGCGCCATTAACATCCACTAGAGGGCCTATGTTATCTTTTACCGGCTTACGATTATTAACGTATTCAAAAAACATTTTTGGATTATGTTTACTATCCGCAGCTATAAGTATCTCTAAATTACGCTTGGCATTCCTAATTGATCTTTTAACCTGACGTCTAAGCTCGATATATCTATTAAAGTTAGCTACCTGGCCATTGCGCTTACTAAGTCTATACGCTCTATTACGCTCATTTATAAACTCCTATTTCCCTAGTCCACCACTTTGACCTACCACGATTTCTAGCGCGCTTGGGCCTACGAGGAATAAACTCCCTTTCAATATTCCTAAAACTTTCTTTAAACGCCACCCAACGCAAATTTGTGTCATTGCCCATAAATAAGTTATCCCAGTCCACTACTCTCATCCTATCAGCAAAACTATCAAAATTAGCCCTACGAAAATCAGGGACTTCTATTACGTTACTATCCTTGTTTTCTATCAATAACTTAAACCTAAGAATTTGATGATCACTACATCCTAAACTCTCGCCTACTTCTAAACCTTCGACTATATTCTCGCCATTCATCACCACCAAATCTAAAATATTGTCACTGCGAGTTGGTTCAGTAACTAACTGTCGTAAAAAGTTATCGTCCATAAACTCAACCAATCTCAAACCCTCCTCATTACCAGTAAAATTCTCGTAATTAACATTAGGGCAGTTAAAGTCTCCGACAATTATACTATTCCGATTGTCAATAAAATTACCAAGTGAGTAAAATCTAGTATCTGTATCGAGGGGTTGAACGGGAGGTCTATAAACAACAACAAAATTAAAACTAATACTACGCGCCCTAACTTCAACACATATCGCATTAATTGCTGCCAGAAAATCTAACAACCTCGATAACCCTAAGGGAATTACGAATGTACAGCAAAATGCCTCCACCAAACCTATGTAACCTATCATTAGTAAAGAGTTTAAAACCCGGTATATCAAGCTCCCCCAACAAGTCCCGAGTCACGGTATTTAACCAAGTTTCAGTGATAGCAACTATATCATAGTTGCCAGAATAAATTATCGCCTTAAATTCATTTAATTTATTTCTAATACTACGCGCGTTACAATAAAAGACGTTTAAGTTATTTTTTTACCACGGGCCCGCGTTTTAAACTATTTATCACGTCAGGCCCGCGTTTCCCGGACCCACAACGTTTAAAGAAGGCTTCGACCTATACAGCTTTCGCACGTTATCGTCTATTAACCTACCTAGCCTAGCATTACCTATTTCATTAAAATGCACCCCCATCTTTTATAAAAAGGCCAGGATCACTGAATTCGGACCACAGCTTTACGAAGGGTACATTTTCCTCAGCACAAATCTCTTCTAATTTGTTATTAAAAAATATTGTCTTTGACATAATTCTAAGACCCAACTCGTGCCTAGGGGTAATACCTAAAACTAAAGACCTATCTGACCTCACCTTCAGGGACCTAATTAACCCCTATATCTCTCCAAAAGGTCAGGCACTCTCATATCGGGCCTATACGAGTCATTGCCTCCTACCATCGTCACCAACATTGAGTGACGGGAGGCAACATCAATCCTATCCACTTCGTCTCTAACTCTGTCAACCCTGGCCCCTGGGAGACAGACCCTCCTCCTCTTGGTTGGATGCCATTTAACGAACTCTTTGTCCATGTGGCGCACTTGTCCCCGATTAAAATAGTCCGGAGGTACAACTTGTTGACAGATGCTTACCACATCATATGCCTTGGGTACAAGTTCCTACTCACTCTGTCACTCAGGTGACCTGTGAGAGAAGTTTCTCAACCCTGAAGTACATAAAAAGTCGACTCAGAAGCACACTCTCCCAGGAGCACCGAAAGGCATTTATGCTGATGGCAACTGAGAAGAACATCTTAATAGCCGTGGGTACAGCTGTGATGATAGACAGAGTTGCAGAGAGGAGTTGGCTGCTGAGAAAACTGCTGACACATTAGAGTAATACATATTTTTCTCTTTAGTAGATAGGCTTTTTGCTTTCCATGTAATTAATGACATAGTGTATGACTGTCAATTTCTGGCGTCTCTATTTTCTATTTTACTGTGCTGTCTATAATTGCGGCTCTATTATATTAACAGTGTGTGTGTGTCAATATAATAATAACAAATATCCAATAATTGAGTTTGGGTGGCGGTATTTTTACTATTTTGTGGCCCTAAGGGTGGTGGTGGTGGTGGTGTTGGTGAGGGCGCACGCGCGCGTATTGTGTGAGCCAGTCTGGGTGAAAGTCCAGGGCCGCTTTTAAGTCCCAGTCCGTCCCTGACTCTTGGTCGTGCATAAATAGTTTCACATCGCTCGGTGTCTCTTGGTTTCTTTTGTTTCAAGAATGATCTTTTTACTACAAATATAACGAGGATAATAGCGTACACAATAATGATACTAACGGCAGATGTTGAAAAAATTGTTTCAGGTTGTAGTATTTGTAAAAGGTTATTCTGGTTATCATTTGAAATTTTAAAATTACTCAATTGATCATTAGGGCGGAGCATTTTTACACTTTTTTCGATTTTCGTTTTGTAATAGAGTAGAAAATTGGCTCTTCCATGTCAAAAGTGAGTGTAAAATCTCAGAGATCTGAAATATCATCTTCTGCCTCCGCACGCGCGTTGAAAATCCAAAAAATGTGCCAAAATATGCATTTTTTCAATATTTTCTTAGTTTTAATTTTCATCCTACCTTCTTGTAATAGCGAGGAAAAGCATCCTAAAGGTTTATTTTAGACGTTTTAAATATTTTTGTCCTGCGATAATGTCTTCTGCCACCGCAAACGTTCCAAAATACGGAAAAATCCGCATAAATCAAGTATTTTGCATATTCAGCCTATACGCTAATAAATTCACTTTGTACATCATGTAGTACTCTCACATCGTTTTAGAAACTTCCCCACAGCCTGGTATGGTGTGCTGCTCGTCATTGCCATATACGGCAATGAGTCAGTGAGTGATGACTGATGAGTCATGACTTACAACACTCTACCAGGCCTTCTTGCTCTCACTTCCCCGCAGTGTTGTGCTAGCTACATTTCGGGTAAGATATGGATTGTGTTGCTCTTGCTGTTAATACATCTTTGGAACACGACAACACGCATATGTGGACATATACTGCATATTCTAGTGCATAATAATACGTTGGTGTAATATACAAAACTTCTGCAGAATGCAAGAATATTTTACGTTTTAGGAGTAATTTCTTAATTTTTATATTAATTACTGTGTTTTTCACAATGTCAGTACCAGCTCAAGCAACAAGAACTTCAAGTTGCCCTATATTTGGGGCTCCAGCTGATCTAGACAAGAGGTGCCTTCCAACCTATAAGGACGTTATGAAATATTTTCATCAAATAAGGTTGAATCTGAAGACATCGAAGAAAGAGCCTACAGTTGCAGAAATTTCGGGTGTTCTCTCAAAAACTCTCGAAGATTTGTGGAAAACAGCCTCTATTCCTACTGTTTCTCATAACCGTGTCGTTCAAATGATTAAAAATTACCATGAAAAATGTCAAAACCTTCTAAAGTCAATAAAAAGGAAACAAGATAGTGACTCATTCAAATTAAATTACAACATTTCAAAATGAGGCAGAAAACAAATTATTTGACACAGGTGCTTGCAAATGTGGAAATTTTGATAAGTGTTCATGTGAAAACCATCTCAAGGTTCCAGCAATTGAACAAGACTTCCTTAAAGATCAGAGAACAACAAGAAAATTGGCAATAGGCTCTCTTGATATTTCACAAACTCGCAAAGATCTAGCAACTATTGCTAGAAGACAACAGAGAATGAAACAGTATGAACCAAAACCATCTACCAGTAAAGGACAAGCAACTGAAACACAGTCATCAACATCAAGTGAAACAGAAGGAGTGGATTCTGATTATGAACTGACACACAGAATCAAATCGATGGAACAATCTCATCATTGGATATAGCTTGTGACAGAACTGGTGTGTCAAACAGGTCTGCTGCTATAATTGCTTCGGCTGTTCTTGAAGACGTGGGAATTATAAACAAAAAAGATTTAAGTTCAGTAATAGACAGATGCAAAGTAAGGAGAGCTAGAAAAAGAGTGAGATCTATCATTCAAAAGATTACGAAGAAGAAACTATGGAGAGTATCTATTTCGATGGAAGAAAGGACAGAACTGCAGTGCAAGAAAAAGTTGGCAGTAAAGGTTATCAAAAAAATATAACAGAAGAACATGTCACTTTGCTTCAAGAACCAAACTCGCATTATATTGGGCATGTAACTCCCGCTTCTTGCTCAGCACAGAGTATATCTTCAATTTTGGATTTTTTTCGCTCAAATGAGATTGATACTTCAGAAGTTAAATCCATTGGATGTGACGGGACAGCAGTTAATACAGGACCAAAAGGAGGAGTGATAAGAAGTATTGAAGAGCACTTTCAGAGAGCACTCCAGTGGCTGATTTGCTTGCTTCACACTAATGAACTTCCCTTGAGGCACATAGTGACTGACATTGATGGTAAAACAACAGGTCCTAAGAGTTTTACAGGGCCTATAGGAAAAGAGTTAATTGATTGTGAAAAGAGACCTGTTGTTGAGTTTGAAGCAGTTAAAGCGGAAGAAACTGTAGTTGACAGATGATCTGAGCACAGATCAGAAATATTTGGCAGAAATCTATGATGCTGTGTCAAAAGGTGAATGTACTCCCTCTCTAACTCAAAGGAAACCAGGCAAAATGGCACACTCCAGATGGGTGACAACTGCTAACGGCATACTTCATCTCTACGTTTCAAATGAAGAACCTTCAGACAACCTTAAGTGTATCGTGGATTATATTATGAAAGTTTATATTCCAATGTGGTTTCAAATCAAGAGAAATTCTTCAGCAACACAGGGAGCCAAACATCTTTAGCAGATGATACAACGCTCAAGGTCGTTGAGTGCCTGCTGTATAGAAATAGTTGATCGTGTTATTCAGAGAAATTCCTATTTTTCTCATCCTGAGAATGTTTTCCTTAGTATAATTCACGATGAAGCAAAACATATCAGAGAATTAGGATGGAGGAGAATCCTTAAAGCAAGAGATTGTGAGTCAGCCGCAGTGAGTGTGTTTAAAATGCCCACGTTGAACTTTCAGTGCAGTGAGTACTACAACATGATTAACTAGCAAACTTGTGAGCTGTCAGAGCCTCCTCTGACAAAATTCAATCACACTCCAACATCCTGAACTATATCTCATCAGGAGATGTACCCGATTTCATCCCACGCTTTCCTTGCCACACCCAAGCGGTTGAACAGCATATAAAGCTGGTAACAGAGGCTTCAGCTGCAGTATGTGGTTTAGAGGCAAGGGATGGATTTATCAGAGCAAGATTAGAATCCAGAAAAAAAATGCCAAGAATGGAAACAAAAAGTAACTGCAGTGTGTAACTAGCCTAAGTCCAATAATGGTAGGGTGGTTGGGTCGGGCAGGGAGGAACTCGAAATGCAGCCACCTCCACGTGGTGAGTTCTGGGTTATTTTGTCAGTATAGTACATTCAATATTGAGGAAATAAGCGAGCAGCTGCATGCATATTACATAATAAGTCATCAAAAATAAACCAAGCATATGCAAAGTAAACTGCATTGGTGGACCTAAATTATTTGATTGCTCAAATATATAAACTTCTTAAATTACTAAAATATGATATAATGAATTGTTAATTACATTACTTAATACATAATTAACGAATAAACTGTGGTGTAGGGCCGAAGTTGACCATAATAGCGTCATAATAAAAAACGCTATTTATGTAAATTTTTCCGTATTCTGGAACGTTTGCGGAGGCAGAAGAAATTATCGCAGGACAAAAATATTTAAAACAAGTCTAAAATAAACCTTTAGGATGCTTTTCCTCGCTATTACAAGGTAGGATGAAAATTAAAACTAAGAAAATATTGAAAAAATGCATATTTTGGATTTTCACCGAGCGTGCGGAGGCAGAAGATATTATTGCAGATCTCTGAGATTTTACACACTTTTCAGGTTTAAATTTAGTTTGGGACTGGAAGGGGTATGAGTCATTAATGGTAACTTTATAAGGGTTGTATATTTGGAAGGTTTTTGAACGTAAGAAACAACCAATTGGTAGATGGATAACAGTGGGTATTTTGATGAGGGAATAATTTGACGGACACTCGGAAATAGCGGTAGTCCTACTCGCGAAAGAAACTCAGATGTCTGGTCCAATTCGAAGTTGAACGGTTTTAGAGGAATGGAATTTTGTGAAAGAACATACCGAGGCATGATGGTCACAAATTAAGTCGATAAAGCAGGACCCAGTGGTTGGAAGAATTACTGGTTTGAGTGGAGAGCAAACGAGTTGCTTGTTCGTTTGCGGGAATCTGCAATGCCGGATGTCGCTATCTGACATCATAGAATATGCTGAAAGGTCTTTGGTGAGAAAAGGTAAGATAAATATCGATAGATATTAGAATTGTTTTGGTAGGGTGCTGGGAAAGGGTGAAATTTGCATACGTCATAAGTGAGTACATCAAAAAATGGTACAATCATGAGGTAAAGGTAGGTGCGTGGTCCATGTACAGTTCAGGTGTATTCTAGAAATTCGGGGTAATTAGTATGGTTGAGTGGGAATATGGGCGATAATTTTAATTGTGTTTGAGAGGTGTTTATTAAGGACTGAAGTGTATCCCATGGTATTAACGTGGGGAGTTATTTTTCTACGGGCTAGCTGGGTCGCACGCAAAACTTTGGAATGAATCGTAATTATTTGTTGCAAATATTTATCGATTATGGTTACTTGTAGGCTATTTCGACTAATTCTACATATCTTTCGTGTTCTTTGTATTGAGCTAACAGGGATTCAAGGTATGTAAATTTGTCCAAAGGGCGTGGAGGAAGTGGTTGTTTTTCTGTAGTTACTCAATGGTTTGTTCCAAAATATGTCCACTATATTGCCAATTTCGCGCGAAGAGATTCAATTTTAGTTCAATCTTTTTAACGTCTTCTTCGGTCGCTAATCCGAATAAACCTTTGAATATTTTTCCTCCCATATCAATCAATCCCTTTTATTTTTATTAAATTTTGCCGAGTTTTGAGTTTGTTTGTATCCATGGTAATGCTAATATATCTGATAGGGTGCGCGCTGTAGCTTGGATGTTTTCGACTATTTTCTAATAAAACACGACTAATCTGGTCTGTTCCCAAGATATATTCAACAGAACTGTGAATTTTACTTACAAATGCTTTTAATTGGGTTTTTATCTAAAGAAGATTCGTTGATTCATTGACGGGTATAACGCCTATGTTGCTCTTGCTCCATCTGTTGGTTTCGTTGGTCTAGGGCAGTGGTTCTTAACCTTTTTACTACCATGCCCCCTCTAGGAATTGGTCCTTCCCTCCACGCCCCCCTTCAATCAAAATAACATTCTCAATAACTTCTCAATATTAGCCCATGCTCTCGTTAAGAGAATAACAAATACAATTAGAGAAATTCCTGTTTCTAGGGGGGCGCGCCCCCCTGGTTAAGAACCACTGGTCTAGGGCATATCAGATTAGTAAAAATTTTTGAAAGATCGTTCAACTAGTTGCTAATTAGCTTCTGCCATCTCGAAAGGTGTTAGAACTGCCGGGTCGATTTGGTCAAGCAAATCAAAAGGTAGCCGTTTGTCGTAGTGATATAGGATGAAATGAGGGGTGTTCCCGATGGACACGTTATAACCGTTGTTGATGGGTGTTTGTACCATGGGGAGGGAATCATCCCATGTACGGGTGGATGCATCGACAACATGGCGGAGGGCTTCTAGGATCTTCCGATTGTCTTTCCACTAAGCCATTTGCCTGCAGATGGTATGCCACAGTTTTTTTTTTTTAATTTTACACATTTTGCAGTGTGCTTCGAACAGCTTGGAAGTGAAACTAAGGGTGTTATCCGAAATTAAGATGGAAGTAGTGGTATGGTTTTGGATGACGCGTTCCACTAGGGCTCTTGCCACAGTTTCCGAGGTTTGGTTTGGAATGGCAACTACTTCGCTGTAACGCGAGAAGTGGTCCGTAAACACAACGATGTACTGGTTTCCCTTTGATGTTTTGGGGAATGGTCCTAGTATGTCCATTCCAGTTCTTTGCCAGAGCCGTTGGCATACTGGATATTTATGCATGGGAGCTGTGGAGGGTACGTTGCCTTCATGTTTTAAACAAGACGGGCATTCAGCGATGTATTCATGTACCTTTTTGTTCATTTCAGGAAAATGCTATCGCTCCAAAAGATTCTTGATGGTGCGATCCGGGCTTAAGTAGCCATACAAAGAGGAGTCGTGACAAAGTCCGATCTACGAGATGCTTTGGTATTTCCAAGAGGTTGTTTTCATCTTCGTTCCTAAAATGTACGAGCCCATCTTTTATGTTGTACTGTTCTTTAATCTTAGATGGTTTCTTTTGTTCCAGTCGAGCACGAAGGTTCTGGGGGTGTTGGTCTTCTTGTTGGGAGTATTGCAAACATTCGTGGTTGAACACAGGAAGAGTTTCTATCTTATTCACTTGGGTGTCGGGCTTGAGTGTTGACAACTCGTCTGGAATAACTTGACGTTTTCCTGGTTTGTATATATGATTTTTGCGGCAAAGTCCTGAATCAACAGAGCCCATCCACTCAACCGTCCTTCAAGTAGCTTGTCCTTGAAGAGATACGCGAGTGGCTTATGGTCAATTTTGGTTATATTGTAGCCGTAGACGATATTTCGGAATTTTTTCAAAGCCCAATATACTGCGAGGGCCTCTTGGTCCGTAGTGGAATAATTCCATTGAGGTTGAAAGAAAAACTGACTGGCATAAGCAATAGGGCGGATCGAAAATGAGGTTTTTAAACTTTTTTTCGAAATTCAAATATGGGTAGTGCGGAAAATATGTGGGTGCTATAGATAATGACTGCATAAATATTAGTCCTGCGAAATTATATCTTCAGGTGCCACAAAGCCGTCGAAAAAAGTGAAATATAATGATTTTCTTATATTCTGCATTAGTACAATAACTGAAACTTACTTGTTATTATTATATATTAAGTGTTCCAATTACCAAAATAGTTACTGAATTACGCAGCTCTTAGTTTATTTAGATCAATGTTCTTTTGATTAATGATCTAAATAATCCAGAACTCACCACGAGGAGGTGGCTGCGTGTCGAGCTCCACCCATGCCCTCCCAACCACCCATCCTTGCGCATGTTTTTTTCTATTAACGTTTTATTTAAACTTTATATTCAGCTTTACTTTCGAATGATGGCATTTTTTTACGTGACTGAAGTGTTGATCTTATGAAGCCATCTCGCGCATTCAATCCAAATACTTTTGATGATGCTTCAGTCACTAATTTTACCATTCTTTCTACTACTTGTGTATGACAAGGGAATTTCTCGAATGGAGGGGTACTCTTGTTTTCTATGAATTCTTCAATCTCATTTTCTGTCAGGTGTCTTGTCACAGGTGGTTCAGTGACAATGCATTTTTTCCAATTAATTAAATCAGTATAATCAGTAGCTTCAAATTGAATAACAGGTACTGTGAAACGCCTCACAACTTTTTCCTTGTTTGTTTGCCTTGCTTTCTTTATTCGCCTCCACGCTAATTCTCTTATGGCGCTGCGGTCATCATGAATCATTGATGCTAGAATATTTTCTGGATTTGCAAAAAATGCATTTCTTTGTATGACAGGGTTTACAATATCCTTTACTTCGTCATTCAGTGTTCTTGTTAGTTCAATAGTTTTGAAAACATGTTTTGAGCCATTGACAAAAGACGTACTTTGCTTAATAGAAAACCACATTGGGATGTAGACCTTCATTATAAAAGAAGCAATGTTCATGAGGTTCTCAGATGGACTTACAGTTGAAACGTATAGACGAAGCAAACGATTTGCTGTAGTCAGCCATCGTGAATGTGCCATTTTGCCTGGACTACGATGAGCAAGATCTGGAGAGCAATATCCCTTTGTTATGGCCTGATGAATATCAATTAGATATTTTTGGTCGGTGCTAAGATCTTCACAGTCTACAGTTGGTTCCTCAGCATCAATCCTTTCAAACTCGACAATAGGAAGACTCTCACAGTTCTCTAATTCCCTGCCAATAGGATCGGTGAATCCGCGGGGGCCAGATGTTTTTCCATCCAGCTTTGCAACTAAATGGCGTAATGGCAATTCATTGGCATGGAGCTGGCACACTAAATGTTGAACTGGCTTCTTCAGCTTCAATTCTATAAGCCTTATAACGCCTCCCTTTTCTCCAGTGTTGACTGCTGCACCATCGCATCCAATGGCAACAAGGTTTTCCAGGTTCATGTCATTATTTCCAATATACTCAAACATTCCTTTACATATTTCTTCAGCTGATCCAGAATTCACAGAATAATGGCCCAAATAATCTGAACCAGGTTCTCTCACTAAAGTGATATGTTCTTCTGTTACCTTCTTCTGATATACTTTGGACTCTTTTTTTTTCTTGGAAGAGTGTAGAATCTTTTCGACCATCAAAATAGATTCCTCTGATTGGGACCTGATTTTGATCTTTCATAATTTCTGATCTCTTCTTTTGTCTTTCTCTTCTGATTTTACTCCTATCCACTACTTCAGATGTATTGTCAATAGAAACTTCTCCAATATCTTGCAATACTGCACTAACAATGAATGCTGCAGCTCGATCTGAAACTGCAGTCCTGTCACAAGCAGTAGCCACTGAAGGTAGATTTGTAGTTTTCCTTTTCTTGAATAATTGTTCTTCAGGTTGTTCGAGCTTTCTCTTCGAGCTAACTGGCTCTGGAAATGTATCGTCTGATATTTCGCCAGATTCACTTTCACTATTTGATGTCGATGATGATAATTCAACATTTGTATCCTGCAATTTCTCCTGTGAAGATTCTTTGGTGAGCCTCACAGCTTCTTTTTGCTTTCTTAGCAACGTAGATGCTTTTTTCTTTGAGAGTGTAATATCTACTCTATCAATAAACAGTTTTCTTTCACTCCTTTGATCTAAGAGGAACGTCACTTCTTCCTTTGGAACCGTTTTTTTCTTTGGGACAAGAACATTGTGTTAGTACTTTGCACTTGCACGCTGCAATGTCAAAAAGTTTCGTGTGTGCTTCTTTTTTGAACATATCAATCTTTGCTTTGTAAGCTTCAGAATTTTTTCTGCTTTGGTATGGCTTCATAATGACACGATACTTTTCGTGGTAGCTTCTGAACATTGTTTCAATTCGCCTGTCTGACAGAATTGGGACGGAAGCACTTTCCCAAATTGTTTTCAATTTATCAACAACTTGTTCTAATATTTGAGATATTGAAGGATCTTTATTAGTATTCTGTTTCAAATCGTTTCTTACAAACAAGTAATATTTAAAAACTCCTTCGTATGTAGGAAGATTCCTGTGCCACAAATCTTCCCCCATACCAAACATGGGGCACTCAGTTGAGGCCCTGGTTGATTTTGCACAAACTCGAGACATTTTGAAAGTATACAAATCTGAAAAAGAAAGAGCTCATATCAATTATACGTTAATTTCAGTTAATAGTACATGGCAAACTTAGGGCAACACAATACATAAATGCAAAATATATAAGAAATATAGTTTAGACTATCTGAGTAACGCCAACAACAGAACACCCACCTGCTACGAGAGCGACAGCTACACTGAACTGAGGTACTCACGTGACAGCTGAGTGAGCTGACTATAGAAAACTGTTTTTAGAGAATAGAAACTTTTTTTAAAGGTTGACTGAGCTATTTTTATACAAGTGTGAATAAATTCTTGTCTATTGTGCATCGTGGACTCTTCTGTAATTATTGATTAAAATCTGCTTTTTTCAATTTTTTTCAATATTGAAGGTCATTGTAGCACCTGAAGATATTAATGTTATGATTTTAAATTTATACCAGCTTATTTCCTCACTACTCCACACATTTTCCACACTAGCCAATTTGAAAATTCGAAAAATTAGTTTTTCACTCCGCCCTAATAAGCAATGAGTAATTCCACACCATCTACGTCCTGTAATAGGACAGCTCCTAGTCCATAGGAGGAAGCATCTGTGGCTATGACAAAGGATTTGGTGTAATCGGGATATTGGAGGATGGGATGACAAGTTAGTTTACCGATTAAAGTTTCAAAAGCATGTTAGTGATCATATTCCCAATTAAATTTAGCATTTTTCTGGAACAAATTGTTAATAGGTTTAGCAATGTTCGAAAATTGGGGAATAAAATTTCGATAGAATCCGACAAATCCAATAAATGCATGAGCGTCGTCGATGGTTTTCGGTACAGGGCACCTTTCCAGTGCTTCAAGTTTGGCTGGATCAGGTTTAATTCCAGTGGATGATAGTAAAAATTCTAAATATACACCAGGGATTCCTGCAAGAGGTTGTACTTTGTAAGTTTCAGTTTAAGGTGTGATTTTATCAAACGTGATAGCACATTCTGAAGACGTAAAACTTGGAATTCGTAATGGCCTCGATTAGTGGAAAAAGCAGTCAATACCCGAGATTCGGGACTGACCTCCATTTGCCAATAACCGGATACTAAATTGAGGGATGAAAAGAAGTTAGCTTTCCTTACATTCAGAATTGTTTCCTGCATGTTTGGAATAAGGAAACAGTCTGGGATGGTAAACTGGTTTAGGCGTCTGAAATCTATACAAGGGCGAGATGTTTCGTCCTTTTAGGAAACAAGAATCATAGGAGCGGACCAGGGACTAGCTGAAGAATGAATGATATCCTGCTCCAACATGTCCTTGATGTGTTCCTCAATAGTTACTAATTGGGAATGTGGAACCCTATAAGAAGGAATAAAGATGGGTTTGGAATTGGGTTCCAGCTTGATTCCGAAAGGGACCAAATTAGTTCGGTCCAGAGGATCTCCTTTTAGGGTAATCACCTCTCTATTTCTTATTAGGAAATCGGGAAGTGATTCCAGTAGTTTGGGATCCTCAATCATCCTGTGAGGCTGGTGACTCCTGAAGGTAGTGCTCCAGATATTTCTTATGTTCTTCTCTTAATGCTGAAGGGTTTAACTCTAAGGAAGTGGAAACACGATTCATAGTACTGGTGGGGAAATCTGAATTTATTTCTACTGTGAAAACAGTTCCTATTCTCTGATTTGAAGTTAATTCAATAGGGTTTTTCCTTTGCTTAAACAAACGGGGATAGTTGAATTCTGACTATGACTAAGAACTTGGGCAACAAGAACATCTTTCTTGAAATTACTTTTCTCTGTATTAAGAGTGCGATCTGACTCTTAATAGTTTTCCATGACCGTTTACTACTGTCGCTAGGAAACAAATCTTCTCATAAGGTGCTATTGTTTGTGCTCCGTAGGCATATGAAAAATTGTGAATCTGACTCTGGTTCGGTGATTAAAATTTGACTCATTGGCTTAAAAATAGTTTCAATTGGATTTCAAATCTCAACTGCGGAGTTGACTGGAAACTGACAGTAGAGAGTTTATTACTGTTATTTAGGAGGGAGGAGGCTGAACTGCTGTCTCCAAAGTGGGATCTAAAAAAGAACTTCAACTGATTTTGATTGGAGGACCTAAGTCATATGCTACAGGATCACCATACACTGGAGGGTCTTCTTGAAAAGTGTATGCTGGAGAAACTGATTCTTCAATGGGTACTTTTACATACCGGACCATCCAACCTTGCTCATTATATTGGGGTCTGGACATCGGGTAATAGTGTGGTTGACCTTGTGATCGTGATCCATTTGGTTGGTGGTTCTGTTAAAGCTGGGAACTAACTAGTTTCTGAGAATTGGAGGGCTTTTAGGAGCATTGGTGATTTGATTTTTGGAAGTGAGGCCTGTAAACTGCAGGGGCTTTATCTGCACATTTTTGTTGATCGCTACGGCGATAACCATGTTCATGACAGTGGGAGCAATACCGGGTGAGAGTGAGGATAATTGCATTGACTCATCATGTGCCTACAACTATCACAATTAAAACACTGAGGAGGAGGGCATTCATTCTGGGTTGGAGCTTGTTTCTGAGGTGGTGTTCCCTGCATTGGTCTAGACTTATGGGGTGGTTGTTGTTGTTGTTGGACCAGTATAAAAATCAAAACAAATAAAATTATTATTATTTATAAGTAAACATTTACGTGCCTTTTGGTTTTTGCCTATGAAAGTTTATTAGTGCAATACATCAGTCAACATTCTACAAATTTTTAAAACTGCAAAATAATGAAAATATATTTAATTTTAAAGACTGTAATTGAATGCAGTGATAATACTTTTCAGCAGAGTCAGCGGAAGCCTCTAAAGGACTAATAGCCGGTGGAAGTCCTCTAATAGACTAATAGCCGGCGGAAGTCCTCTAATGGACTAATAACAAATTTTATAATTCAAGAAAATATATTTGGCATTTCAAACAATTATTTTGAATAAATAACTGAATAAAATTCAAAAGAAACTTAAACTTGCTATTTTAGTGTGCACATTTAAAAAAAATGAAAAGTAGTGACAGGATTGTAAAAATCATAGTCAAAATATCTCACCCATTCGAAATTGATGTAGGGTGGTAGCAAAAAAACTTAAGAGTAAAATATTTCACCAACATAACCTGAAAAAGTAAACATTACATCACCATAATTACAACAGGGGAAAATAATGACACGCGACACACTGAACAGCTAACGGCCACTAGGGTCCATCATGGCTGTCCATGAACAATCCCCACCATGCATTACACAGCAAGCCTCCACAAGTAACCCAGCTTCACAAAGCACCAACATGGCCACAAAACCCAACATCAAGACAAATTGCCAAATAGTTCCCACAAACATTGAACATACATAGCTCTCAACAATTCAACTAATCTGTTTTTTAAATGTTTTGGGGATTTTTTGTTTTATACTTTTTGGACTTTGTATATTTTTTTATAAACTATGGCATATGATAGAAATCTGTACGTAAATCTGAATACTTGGCAAGAATATTGAGGGGGCAAAATCCCCCCTTCGCCCCTGGGTTCCGCCAGCCCTGCTTTTAGGCTTTTTGGCTTTGAAAGTTTAAATATTTACATCCAAATTACTGCCATAAGTACATATTTTAATTCTGCTAACATGAATACCTAATAATAAAATGATTAGGCTAAACTGTTATTCAAATCATAATTATAGTTATTTATTAAAAATTAAAAATAAGCTTAAAGTTGTAATGTATATAAATAAAGTTTACAGTAAAAAAAAGTGGCTTTATTGGTTGTGTTTTTTAACCTTTTAACTGCTCCATTTCAATGCCATGATTGAATCAGTGTGCTAGGATTCACTGATCAACAGGAAACCCAAATCAAATATACTCAATCAGAGCACCACAGAAAGTTATATGAGAATTAAGTACAGTCAATTGGAGCAGTTAAAGGTAAGTTCACCTGAAACAAAATGCACTCTTTTCAGATGAGTCCACTTTTACTAACACTGGTATTTAGTTCACCTCACTCGGGTTCCAGTTCATTCTGATGTTATGTTTGAGTGCGTAGTACTTTGTTATTTTCCCTCTCTCTCTGCCCTATTTAGGCCATAATCATATTTTGACACAGACATCAACAATTAACCCATTTCTTTCTTTTTTATTCCATATCATGATATCCAGTTTAATTGTGCCATCTTTTATGCAGATGCTAGTTAGAATTACTGTCAAAAAATATAGCATCATCGTTTCTACTACTGATTACATTGGTACTTCCAGACATTCTTGCTACATTCTATATTAAGGATCTTTCCCTAGTGTGAAATCTTAAATAATTTTTAAGGCTATAGCCCCGTGTTGAACTGAAAGAACACCAACCACTTTCAAAAAGTTTTTCTCACATGAATCTTTACGAGGTCTTTAAGCCTAGACTGTGTTGCTACATTAAAAGAACACCCACTAATTCAATAGTTATGTTTATATGGAGTTTATTTAAGTGGCATTCTTGGATGCTCTTTTTTATTGCTCCAGTTGCACCTATTACAAATTACCAGTCTTACCAGTCTTCTAATTTTATTCTTTAGCCTTTAGTGTTTCAGATATTTTTCTCTTTCATAGCCAGCAGCTGCGTGATCACCTGGTATACCCACTTCAATTATGTAGCATTTTCTTGTTCTTTTCACTTGTACTATGATGTCTGGTCTACATCTAGGGATGACAGCTGCTGGTACCTCAAAGTCATAGGTGATTAATACCACCTTATTTTCCTCAATCTCTTCTGGCTCATGTTGTCAGTGTTTATCCATCTCTGTTGGTATCTCATACTTTCCACATAGCTTTAGATGAATTACCTTCCATAATACATTCTCTCTTTCTGTGTAACTTCGCATATGCAACATATCATCATCCTGATAATATGTCTTGGTGGTATTGGCTCAATGTTCTTTTTGAACGAGCTTATGCACAGTGCTTGATCTTGATTGTGACTATTATTCATTCAACTTCTGTTCTCAATAGTTCTGTTACTCTCCAGTGTAAATTTGTGAGCGAGTTTTGAGGGTAGAACTTCTTGCTGCACAAAAAGAACATTCTCCAACTTTAAAGGTTTTTCACTTTTGGTTTATACTCTTTTTGAAATGCATTTTACAGCTTCCACCCAAAGCCAACTCCAAATTTCTGAACTTGTCCTAGCATTCATCTGAGGATGGTAACTGTTCACTGTTCCTTTTAATGTCCCTATTTGGATCTCTATGGCCTGAAGCTGTCCTGGGATTGATTTCAGTTAAGATGAGGAAGGGTGACAAGCTTGACCTTCATGAAATGAGGAATCATCACAGGGAACATATGAAAGGTTGAAAGATGTTAAGTTGTTGTTGTTGTTGTTGTTGTTCTTCATCATCATACCTGTAGCACCAACTATGATGGAAAGAATGGCAGCTTCTTTAATTCACAGTTTCTTTTGATATCATATAGAAGCGTCTAATATTTAGTAATTTCTTCCCTTTCCACTCTGTTGAGGCTGTAGTTATTTGGGACACTCACCTCTATCAGTAAGGCGACCTTTTCCCTCTTGTCCCACACTACTATGTCTGGTTTTACTGCTGAGTTATCTATGAAAGTGGCAGTTGGTATTATTGTATCATAATAGATAGTATAGGCCCTATTTCCTGTAACTGGTGCAGGTGTATGGTCCAGGAGCGGCTCGCAGGTAGGCACTGTGGAACTGCAGCACCCCCATGATCTTATGATCTTTATATTTAAATATTTAAAATAGCCTCTCTGTTTTTTTCAATGAACTTTGAGTTTTTAAATCAGATTATATCCTTTTTCCTTAAACTATTTCAATGCCGAATGAATGAATCTCGAAAGTAGCTTCAGCCTTCCTGTGGAACTGCGTACTTAACAGTTCCAGATTTTGTTCGAAACACTTGAAACCTCGGTGGCAGACGTACAAAGAGTGAGTCAGAATCGCAGGTTTAAGAGGATCCAAAGCACTGTGGACAGAGCAGTGCCAATTTGTTTGTTTGACGTGGTAGTTGTGTTGCTGTATCATTTGCTAATTCGAAATTTAACTTCTGAATTGCACTTATCAATGATTCGTTATCATTTATTTTTTGTCGTGAGATTGAAGTTAATTATATAATAATTGGATTATTTACAATATATAGCTTTCATTTCTTGGAATATTTTTTCACTCAGAATAAAAACAGAAGAATGGAATTTGTTTATAAATAAATTTTTTGGCAAATTCGAAATTACCCATTAAGCGTAAGTACCCTATAATTGATTTTATGATACTATTTTACTTATTTTAATGACTGAGTAGTGAGTAGTTATCTATTTATCTATTCAACTTTCTCTCTCTCTCATATGTATATATAATCAACATAGTTGTTCGTAATTTCTGAGGCAGCACCCCCCCTAACTGAAAGTCATGAGCCGCCACTGGTATGGTTCCATACATTTTTACTGTGTTGCAGTTCTAATGCTGCCAGAATCTTCCAGTGGATATATTTACATATTTTGCATCTGGCTGTATAGTGCCCATGTCCCATGAGCACCCTACAGCTCGATATTAGATGGCCAACACTTTTCACCTCAGCAAGACAAAATCTACACTTATCAATATAACTAAGTCCAGCCATTTTTTTAAATGCATTTGTTACGAGTGCAAGATCTTGGGCACCCAATATTAGTTGTTCTCCATCATACTGCAGAACTCCTCTCCTTAGCCATTCCAATGATCTTTCTTTATTGATGTAGTTCTTCTGAAGTTCTTCATAGTATTTTCCAGCCCCTTGGTGTTGTTCCCATTCTTCTGCATGTTTGGCTTCTTATTCTATAACAAATTTTTTCTGAATTTTCTTAGCAATCAATGTGACCAGTACTCTTTCAGCTTCTACTACTTCTGTCATACTATTCCCTCCAAAGTGCTGGGCCAATTTAGTTATGGAGGTTTGTTGAGTTACTCTTGTGGTGTGGTGTTCATGAACCAGAGCTATTGTAGGGTTAGAAGAGCTCTTCAGATACTGCCCAATGCTGATGTTGAATGATTGGTAAAGCTGGTTAACTTCAGTCATTCCCATCCCTCCAAATTTCCTTGGTAGGTACAATCTGGGAAGACATTGGTTCTGATATGTTATTCTATTTAGAGTCAAGATTTTCCTGGTCTTAGCATCGTTTGTTCATTTCTGATTGTGATTAGTCTATTATCCCTACGCTATAATTAATAACAGGGATGGCGAGTTGATTTATAGCTGTTATTTTGTTCTTTGATGAGATGGGTCTTGCAGATCTTTTTTAGTCTTTACACATACTCTCCACTGATTTTCTCTCACATTCATCAATTCTCTTCTATTCCAAGATATTTATAGGAAGTATCCTCTTCCAAGTTCTTAATCTTGGTATCTTTTCCTAAACTGATGTTATGGATTTGTATTTTCTTACCTCCCCTAAATGTACATTTAGTCTGCATAGAGCTTCAAATCATCCATAAACAGTAGATGGTTCAAAACCCTGTCTAGATTTTTTTGCCTGGTTTGACTGAGGTTGTAGCCCTTGTTAATATTGCTGAGTAATTTGCTTAGGAGGTCCAAGGCAGGGTATAAAATAAGCATGCAGTGTCCCCAAAATGTACAGTGTTCATTGTAATTTATGTAGTGTTCATGCTGATTTTGTGGTTAAAAAATATCTACAATAATATTACTTACATTATTTCAGGATTTGTTAAAAAACAAAAGAAATAAAAATTAATACATAGCAACAGTCAAGCAACTTTTCATTGGAGGAGATATTTAACTATTTTTCTTCATGTAATCTGTAAAACAATGTTCATTTTGCAGCTTACTTTATAGGTAGTGAGATTTTTAGCACGACAGTGCCCCCTGTCACAAGATTAAGGTGTTAGAGTGGCCTGGCAATAGCCCCGATCTCAACCCCATCGAGAACTGTTGGTATTACATGAAGATCATGGCAGAGAAGAAGACTCCTAACCTCAAGACGGAGCTGATAAAGGTGTGGTGCAAGATGACGACATTGGACTACTTCAGGAAGCTCAGTGATTCCATGCCCAAACGGCTCCAGGGGGTCCTCAAGAACAAGGGAGCCATGACTTCATATTGATGTAACTAAGTTTTTTAAATATATTTGGTTTTTTATAATGATGTTTGTGCTTTTCATCCAAAATGGTAGATGGTCCGAAGTCATTTTGCGGCGGGTGTATATCCTTTTTGTTCTTTCTCCAGATAGTCTCCAGCATCTAGGTGTTCATATATACTGTCTGCAATCAGATCAGTAAATAGTTCATTGGTGGTGGTGAGGCAGCAAATTGGGCAGTATTTATTTGGGAGATTTGTCTCATGAGTCCTAGGGATGAAGGTT
Source organism: Bathynomus jamesi (assembly GCA_023014485.1). Lineage (NCBI taxonomy): Eukaryota > Metazoa > Arthropoda > Malacostraca > Isopoda > Cirolanidae > Bathynomus > Bathynomus jamesi. The sequence continues at coordinate 12,196 of JAJOZX010014551.1, read as the reverse complement.
GTATCTCCACTTGTAAGCCATTCTGGTGTTTCTTCTTCCTGCAAAATTCTGTGAAAGGCAGGAGTGTAAAGTTGTGATCTGCTTCAGCCAGGAATTTGGGAGCATATCTAGGCCAGGTTTTTTAAAGTTGGAGAATTTTGCCTATTTCTTTCTCACCTTATCTTCCATCATAACCAGTCACCTATTTTCATAAGTAACCCTTCCAATTCCAGTATCCTGGTTATGCTGTTCTGGGGTTCAAGGAGGGGCTGCTTCCAGTATGAATCCAACTGGATCTGATCTGGTGGGTCATGGACTACTATTCTTTCTCTTATGAGATTTTGCTAAATCTTCTAGAGTTGGATGATAATTGTCTGTTATGGTTTTTCATGTCTATTTGCTTTTGTTTGTTCCTGATTCTATTGGCTATGGCTGGGATTTTTCTCTCCAATTCCAGTGCCTTGTCATGTTGTTGATTGTCTTGCAAGCTATATTTTCTCTCTATTTTCCCTATTTGTTTTTTGAGTTTTCCTTGTCATGGAGGGGTGCTTGAAAATATTGTTTTATTTGGTTCAGTTCATGCCTGGCTTGCATAATTGTTTGGTTAATTCAATTTTCCAGGGAGGGGGTTTTGGTTTACACTAAGGGTTTGACTGGGTGGGGAGTGGGGTGGGTGGGGTGGGGAGTGGGGTGGGGGGAGCTGTGGTTTGAAATTTGGAACAAGTTTGTTTTTCACTTTTTTGGTTTATATTCATTTAGCTTTTTTCTTTTCACATATTGGGGACCCCAACCCAGGGTCTAACCAGATCTGTGATTAGTTGTTGACGATGCTTCTGAGGGCTCTTTTCAAGAGTGACACTATCCTTGATTGTTTGCAGTTGTATCTCTGCAGCCATTGGGTTGTTAGGGATCTTTTCCAAATAAGAATTTAAATTCTTTTTGAGCAGCCCAGTTGCTCCCACTATCACTGGTATTATTTCTATTTCATACAGCAACCACATTCTTTAGTATTTGGTTAATTTTCCCCTTTCTGCTTCGTTTAGTCCATAATCATTGGGGATGCTTATATCAATAATAATTTGTCCCTTTCTTTTCTCTCTGTCCCACATTACTATATCCAGTTTGATGGCTGTTTTTGATATATCTCACTGTAGGAATGATTTTGTCATAATATATGGGTGACAGTAGCATTCCCTACCACATCTTCTGGTTCATACTCACAGTGGTGGGTAGGCACTCCTATTTTTGTAATGCTGGCAGATTTTCCAATGTATAAGCCTGCACACTTTGTTGTGTCTCATGGTATAATGCTCCTCAGTCAGCAAGGTCTGGCAACCAAATACAAGATGTGCTACATTTTCAACCAGCTCTACAAAATCTGCATTTGTCATCATTACTAATGCCAGCCATTTTTTTTTAATCTATTGGTATACAGTGCTTGGTCTTGTGCCCGAAGAATCTACTGTATATAGTCCATTTCTAGCTCTCTGATGTATCTTCCTACCTTAGCATGTTGCCTCCAAGTTTCTTCATAATGCTGCTGCACCCCTTGGGTATATTTGGTTCTTGTTTTCTTGGCTGTTATTATTGTTGTTGTTGTCTCTGGTGTTTCTATTTCTTTAGCAACTGCATTGTTAGTGAATAATTGTGCCAGCTTTGTGATAGAAGTTTGTTGGCTTAAGATTTGCTGGTGTTCTCTGACCAACTGTATATGCTTATCATTAGAGCCTGCAATATATTGGCTGAGGCTTACAATTGTTGCACTATGCACTTCATTAATCTCCACAAGACACATACAGAGGACAGTGCATTGAGAGAATCTATCAACCCAGAAAAGGTGGTGGTATGTGATTTTATTAATGGTAAGGATCTTTCTTGTTTTCACATCAAGCTTGTTAATGTCTCCCTGAGGCCAGTCTATGATCACAACACTGTAGTAGAAACATGGTATTGCAAGTTGATTAATGGCTACAATTTTATTTTTGTTGGCGAGTTGTGATTTGCAGATCATCTTTGTTCTTCAGATGTATTTCTTACAAATTTTTTTCTCTCTCATTCACTTATGCACCACATTTGTATTTTCCTCCACTCCAAGGTATTTATATACTGTATCCTCCTCCTCCAGGTCTGCAATCCTGGTGCCCTCACCCACACCCATATCCTCCATTTACACCTTTTTTCCTGCTCTTATAATGCATTTGGATATCATGTGAGTACCTGTGCACAATGTTAAGTTAATATTGAAGGTTTGTATCATTGCTTGCATATAGCTTCAGGTTATCCATAAACAGCAGATGCGTGATTGTTTTCTGGGGTTCCCTTCTTCTACCATGTGTTAGATTATACCCTGTCCCCATTCTTTAGTAGTTTGCAGAGAAGGTCCAGTGTTAATCAGAACAACAGCAGTGAAAGGCTGTCTCCTTGGAAGATGTCCCTTTGAATTTTCATATTTACAATTTTTAACTGACCCTTTTGATATTTGAGTGTGATGTTAGTTTTCCAGTTTTGCATTTCATTCTGAAATTATCCAAGAATGGGGAATGCTGTTAAATGTGTTCTGATAATCTATCCAGGCCATACTAAGGATTTTTGTCTCTTCTTGCAGTCTTCTAGTATAATTTTGTTCAAGAGTACAGTAAAACCTGCGCTATCTGGCAATCAACTATCCAGAAAACTTTAGAAACCAGCAAATTTCATATTAGGCCAATACAATTCACCAATCTAGAAAAAGGGAAGCTTTCCAATGCTATCTGGAAAAATCTAGAACATCCTTAACATTTTTAATAAAATAAGACAATTTTACTCGTTTCAATTGTCCCATACATACTTAGCATAGTGTTTATGTTGATTACAATATAGTTCACATTGGTGTACAGCACCGTATGGCCAAAATTTGAGTTTTACTATTATTGTCCATTGGTTTTTCCTAGGTTAATGGTAATCTCAGATAAATGGAAAATTTAGACAACCAGAATGGCCTAATCTCCGAGCTTGCTGGATAACTAAGTTTTACTGTAATTGGTCTTTTGTGCCAAAGCATTTGTGTTTGCACCCACATTATTTTTTTTCAAAGTAGTTATGTGATGTGAGGTGGGTATAAATTTGATCTACTAATAGTCCTGTTAGGACCTTATATGTGGTTGGTAAGCAAGTAATTGGTCTATATTTATTTGGGAGATGGGTGTCTTTCGTTTTGGGGATGAGAGAAGTATATCCACAGGTAAGTCAACTCGGGGTTTCTTCTTGATTTAAGATTCTATTGAATGATGTTTTATAATATGGACACAGAGGGGGAACCTTCTTAATCCAGAAGTTTGATGGCTTGTCTGGGTCTGGGCTTTTGAAATTTGGGAATGTGGCTATTTCACCCTTCATGTCATCTGTTGAAATGACAGTTTCTTCCATTTGAGGCTTGGCGCCATTTTCTTGCACAATGTTTGTTATCCATCCTGCATCATTGTTATGGACCTTTGGTTCTTCAAACATTGCTCTTCAATATCTTTCTGCATCTTCCTGTGCCAGGGGAATTTTACCTGAATGGTGTCATGGATGAGTTCTTGGTATAGCTGTCTTGGGTTCTCTGAAAAATTTTTATTTTGTTCTAGGGACTTTTGTTGCAGCTCTTTGTTCTTAATTTGCTGGGCAAGTGCTTTTACCATGGCTTTGTTGTCTGCAGATTTATTTTCCAGTTGGGCTGGTTTGTATATTGTACTTTCATTTTATTTTGTTGATACTTCTATTAAGATTGGTGTTGAGTGTGTTTCTGAGGTGCTCTTCTATTTGTACTATTTCCTTCCTTTTTATTGCTATCTGTTCTTGTAATGTTTGTTTCCAAAAGGGTACTACTCTTATCCTCCTGGGGTTGGTCCCTAGTATTAGTGGTTTATATTTGGGTATTATTTTCTCTTGAATGAATAAGCGAACTGCATAGTTTATCTGGTTCAGTTTAGTGAGTGTGACATTTTCTTAATTTTGGTAATGCTATATTTATTTGGTTCATTATTTCCCTGAATTTTTTACTTTTGTTAATTTATATGAATTTGGGCCTGTCCTTGAGTTCCATATGTATTACCTCTTCTATTTTGTTGGCAAACTTTTCTTCTAGTGCCACTTGAGGCACTAACCCCTCTTGTTTGAGGTGGTTGGCCATGTGGTGGTGGTGGCAGTGTAGATTGTGCTGAAGGGGGAAGGGAGATGAAGAATAAGATGGAGGGGATGGTGGTGGTGGTGGTGGTGCTTCCTCCTTGCCTCTGTAGTTATGGTTCTTCTTGGGGGATAGGGGGTGGAATTGGGTTTTCTATTGGGTTCTTGTTCTTATTAATAAGTTTTTCTATTTCTACTGTCATATAATTCAGTTGAGCATCTGTGAACACCTTTTTGGTTTTTATATTATGTCTCTGGGTGGTTAGTTTACTAGGGTTTGCCTCCTCCTTATGGGGACACAGATCATACAATATATTCCTCCATTCTTAACCTATGTCAGTCCTTTTGTGCTTCTCTTCTGCAGTCCATAGCATTAAGATCTTGTAATGCTTGTAAAAATGCATACTGTTTTATTTCATTCATTTCTTGTTTGGGTGTTTGCTTGTACACTTGAGATACCAGTGATTCTAGTTTTCTAGTAGTAGTATTTTTTTTTTCCAGTGGAAGGTCTACTTCCTAAATTTGCTCCTCAAATATCATTCTTTTCTGCCTACCCCAACCCTCATACCATGAGTAGTAGTAGTACAGGATAATAATCTTGTCCTTGATGGTCTATGTAGTATGCTTATAATTAGGGATGCACCGGAACTTAGTTCCAGCCGGAAGTAACGGGCCAGAACCTCAATTTTTATGAAGTTCTGTTCCAGCCGGAACTTTAGAAAAATAACCAGCTGAAACCAGAACTTTTTATTGTGATATTGGTCAATGTTTCATGAATTAAAACATGTTCTTATTCTTCCTCCAATCCATGATGTAACACAAAAGCAATTCTTAATGCTTCTTATTTTTTCTTTCACATAATATTGTATTCCTATATAAAAAAACACTGTATTAAAAAGTGGTAAAGCATATAAAACAAAATGGCCTACTTGAACTTCATTTCACAGCTTTAGTTTTAGAAATTACTTTAAAAACCAAGACAAAGACCAATAATATCATACTAGCATTTCTGAGTGTCCTATGAAACAGATTTTTTTTTTCATTGTTTAAGCAACACTTAAAGTTTCAGTTCCAGCAAGTTCCAGTTCCGGTGCATCCCTATGTTATAATGATGCAAATTTTGGTGCTGGGACAATCCACATTGGTGTAGTGGAATCCTGGGGTAATCTTCATTGTCTTGTGGGGATTCAGCCTCAGGCTCCTAGACATTTAGGTGGTGCCTCCCCTGAGGGAACCGAGAAGAGTTAGGACTAGTAGCTTGATAAGTCACAGAGTGCCTGTCCCTGCACATCCCTGCAACCAAGCGAAGTGGCTTCAACATTTTCACCCTTCTTTATGCCATTTGCTTTATTCCTTTGCCTTGTTTGCATTTCATATTAGTTGAAGCTTTTAGCTAGGGTTGGTGCCTCTCAGGGAGGTCACTTCCTCATGGCTGGTCACAGACAAACCCTGTGTTATTGCTCTTCTTACCTACCCACCAATGTGGATTCTTAAATGAGTTTTAAGGTGAGAACATTCTGTACACTAAATCAACACTCCCCACATTTGAAAGGCCTTTCTCTAGTGTGAATTCTTACATGCCTTTTAAGCCTAAACTTTGTTGGTGCACTAAACGAACACTCCCCACATTTAAAAGGTTTTTCTCCAGTGTGAATTGTTACATGGTGTTTGAGTGTAGACTTTGTTGCTGTACTAAATGAACATTGCCCACATTTAAAAGGCCTTTCTCCAGTGTGAATTCTTACATGCTCTTTGAGCCTAGACTTTGTTGGTGCACTAAAGGAACACTCCCCACATTTAAAAGGCCTTTCTCCAGTGAATTTTACATGGTCTTTAAGTGTAGATTTGTTGCTGACTAAATGAACACACCCCACATTTAAAAGGCCTTTCTCCAGTGTGAATTTTTACATGCTCTTTAAGGTTAGCTTTGTTGTGCACTAAATGAACACCCCACATTTAAAAGGCCTTTCTCCAGTGTGAATTGTTACATGCTTCTTAAGCTTAGACTTTCTTGGTGCCCTAAATGAACACTCCCCACATTTAAAAGGCCGTTCTCCAGTGTGGATTCTTACATGGTCTTTAAGTGTAGATTTTGTTGCTGTACTAAATGAACACACCCCACATTTAAAAGGCCTTTCTCCAGTGTGAATTTTTACATGCTCTTTCAGGTTAGCCTTTCTTAGTGCACTAAATGAACACTCCCCATTTAAAAGGCCTTTCTCCAGTGTGAATTTTTATATGCTCTTTAAGGCTAGCCTTTCTTGCTACACTAAAAAAGCACTCCCCACATTTAAAAACTTTTTTAGCAGTGTGGATTCTTAAATGAATTTTAAGGGTAGAGCTTGTTGCTGCACTAAATGAACTGGCATTACATTTAAAAGGTTTTTCCCCAGTGTGGATTTTTAAATGCCTTATCAAATTATTTTTTGTTTTATAAGAGCAAAATGAACAATTAAATTTCTTCTTTTCTGTAATTTTATGCTGCTCTCCTTTCTTAATATGAAATAAATTACTGACATAGTTTGCACCCAATGCACAAGAATTTTCTATTTGTTTATCATTAGCATAACACTTTTTCTTCTCAAAGTTTGATTTTACTGCTGCTGTTAAGTTTTGCTGGAAATGTTCCTGAAAGTGAAATGAAAAGAATTAATTGCTCTTAATGTTAAAATTATATTTCATACTGAATTTTTCTACCTATACTGAGTATATATTTGAGATGTGCACAACACATCAAAGTTAAAAAATGTTGAACTTTTTGATGTTTCCCCCATTATTTAGTTAGTCCTAGCAATTTGAAATAGGTTTTAGAGGTTGCTCAAACGCAATCAAATTAACAAATTTTACCCATTTTTAATAACAAAAAATAAATAATACACAATCAATACATAGCTACTCCAAGTCTACTTTAATAAACTCCAAATATTTCCTGACGTGTTTCTCAATACCTTGAAAGAGAGGCATGCTGATTAGAATCATTAAAATTTAAAAATCTTTGCATCATGTTGCCATTCTGAAAAAGGGCTATGAAGTCAATCTGATCTAATGTTAAAGTCAGAGAAGATGAATCAAGTTAGGACCAATTACATCAACAAGAGGAGTTGATCTAAACTTCAAAGAAAGGCTTTCCTCTTTAGTAGCTTTCTGACTATCAACTTTTCAAGAGTTCATTGGGCATTTCATGTTTGCTTTCAGTGCTCACAATGTGGTTAGAACTAATTTGTGAATATAGTCTCCTCAGTCATACACCACCTGGCATTATTTATCTTTGAAACTGCTTCTGCTCCATGGCAGTCCATTATATGTATAAACTGGAAGTGGTTAGGATATTCATAGCCTTCAACCACAGCAGTGCATAAAACAGACCAAGAAATTGGTTCAGGCAATGCAAATTTTTTATTTTCTGTTGGTCATAATACGGGTGATCCAAACAATTGCTCATCGAGCATGATGTACTGATCTCGGTTTCTGATGGTGATACCAACAATGCAGAATAACCTTGCAAGATACAGTATTTTCAATACATTCATAATCATCATCACTTGGCTGCACATCTTCTCATGTTAAAATGTCCAGTGTTTTGAGTGGCAGTCTTGTGAAGATTCAGCCAGATATCTATCTCAGCAAACTAAAGATTGTTGGGACCTTCTGTCTTCAACAAGCCATCCCAATAATATTAAAAAACTCATGGTTGCTGTCTCCACAGATCAAGTCAAAGTGGTTAATGTAGAACAAATACTTCATCACTTGACTACCTGCAAGTAACTTATCATCAGTAACTGAAGTCTCACATTGTCCAATAGTCTCTTTAATATGGAGATTTGCATTCATTCTACATTTCCCTTACTTGGACTATTTTTTTTAAATTCTCACAAATAGGATAACATTCTTGTGGGTCCTAGGACATACTGGTATCTTCTTTGCTCTTCCATTCACGATTTTTTTGTTTTTTAATCCAAAAATTTAATATTTATTGTTATTCAAAAAGTACTTTAAGAAGCTAGTCATTTAAATTCCAAAAATTTTGGGTTCCTTTCCTGACACCAAAACTTAGCTTATACTGAAGAGTTAGAAGCATTTCTAGAAAAGCTGCATTAAATTTAATACAGTATGTATTATTTTTTATGGGACACGAGGGTTCCACTGTCAGTGAAGGGGTCAAACTTTACTTAAAGCAATTGGTAGGAATGTAGTCTTTAAGTATAATAATACTGTTAAATCATGCCTAATAAAGAATAGCCCAGATAATGCAGTTGGCTGCATGTATTCAATTGGATGTACATAATATAACTTAGTATATGTAGGTCAAACGAAGAAAACCATTAGATATCAGGGTAAAACAGCATAAATAAATATCCATGTAGAACAGCCAGTAATTCTAGTGCATTATTTAACCCTATGTACAGATGTAACCATAGTATCAAGTAGGATAGTCCTAAAGTGCTTGTTAAAAACACAGATATAATTGAAAAAAATATTCTAGAATGTTCATTTATCCATTTTAAAAATATTTTCAATAACAGTGTAGGAATGTATAAAATTTATAATATCTTGTTAAAATACATTTTCCCTTTAATCAACTCTTCTTAATCATGTGCAAATCTTTTTATTTTTCTGATCCCTTGGTACATATGTATACAGTAATACCTTGAACATTGCAGTTTTGATTAGCACAGGTTTTGATGTAGCATGGTTTGTAGGGCAAATAACTAAAAATTTGTGAATACTGGGTAGGGATAGGAAAGCTGTTCATTTGAGTGGACTGGGACATCTAGTGGTTGATAGGATGGACATGGGTGCTGACTTCCCCATCCATTACAGGGTTCTCTCTGTAGAGAGGTAGGTCAATAGCAGGTGAGAGGGGCATATGGAGAGAGCGAGAGGCCTGGTTTTTGGGATAAGTCTTTCGTGGACCCTGTTGGCTTGCCTGTAGCTGCGAGGGGAGCTGGGGTGGGACCACTGCTCTAGAAGAGGTGTGTCCAAAGGCATGTTCGAGATACAGGTTGTAGTTGGTAACAACGGAGGAGAATGCAAGTGTTCCATAGCCAGAGAGCAACCTCCTCACAATGTGGTCTTCCAGTGGTAGAGGACTTGGGGGGGGGTTGGTCGCCCACCATCTGAGTTCTACGACAAGAAGTAGAGAAGTATCCATATGTTCTTAGTTAGAGAAAAACTGACCCAGGGGCTGAGAGAAACTGCTTACTGGTGAGAAAGGAGGCTGAGTGCAAACTGCCAGGGGTCAGGGTACCTCATCCCCAGGGGACACACTGTTGGTTTAAAATTGGGCCTCATGATATGAAAGTTTGCCCCCAAATGGCGCAAAGACCCCAGTCCCCCAATCCCACTGGCCCAGACATCCAACCATCCACACATTGATGCCATAAGGGCATCACCTCCAGTGGACATCTCTGGAGACCTATACTGGGAGCCAAAGACTTTAGTGGCTCTTAGCCCAGTCCCAACATGACCACCATGATCCTGCCTTCCTCTGCCGTAAGGCTTTGCTTGTTCACTCCCCTCACCTTTTTCAGACTCCCAATAATTTCCCTTATAACCACCTTTTTTCTATGTCAGAGCTGAGAGTGGCATTAGCGTCTTGCGGCAACTCCGCTTCCGGCCCTGATGGCATTCATTTCAAAATGCTTTGCCACCTACATCCTTCCATTTATTTCTTTCTCCTCACATTCTATAATTGGATCTGGGTGGAGAGCACCTTCCCCTCCTGTTAGAAGGGAGCAGTGGTGCTCCCCTTTCCTAAGCCCAGTAAGGACCCAACATCTCAATTACTACCCAGTAGCCCTCCCTAACTGCCTCTCAAAACTTTTAGAGAAGATGGTTTCCCAGTGGCTGATGTGGCAGCTACACCACAATTTACTTTCCCTTGCATGGACTGGTTTTCGCAGAAGTCGTAGTACCACTGACATCTTAGTTTAGTTGGAAACTGTGGTCCATGTGTCATTTGCAGAGCACCATCATCTTTATGCAGTCTTTTTTTGACTTACAGAAAGCGTATGACACCACCTGGCAGTGGTGGATCTGCCAAAAACTTTACCTTCTAGGCTTTTGAGGTTTTCTCCCCTCCTTTATCTCCAACTTCCTGACTTCCCATTCCTTTCAAGTACAGGTAGGTACCTCCCTCTCTTCTGTGCATTCACAGGAGGGAGTCCCCGAAGGCAGCATCCTGAGCATTATTTGTTTCGCTTTGGTGATCGATGATGTGGTGATGGCTCTACCCCTGGGGATTACAGCCACCCTTTATGTAGATGACCTAGCCATATACAGTAGACTCGCAACCTATGCGGGTTATAATTTTACAATTTCGGTGCTTTAAGGCAGCATACACACATCTCACCTTCATCCACATTCGCAACGCCATGGAGGACAGCACTAACAAGTGTGTTATGGCATGCTGGAAGGAATTCAACATTGCCAATTGCATCACTTTTGTGTTATAGGTATGTTATACGTATAACAGAGTTACAATATATAGTGATTTAAGGGTGATTTAGGGGATTTTTTTTTGGTTTCTGAATTTACACAGTTTTTGGTCTTACATGGAGCCCCAGGAACATAACCCCCATGTAAGTTTCAAGTCTACTGTATTGCTCCAGCTCCCAATTTGCCTTCCTTGAATGTATCCTCCAGTAGGCCCTGGATTTGGTTTCCAAATGGGCCAAAGACCACAGATTCCAATTTTCCCCTTCAAAAACAGTGGCAATGCACTTTTGCTGATGTTGCTGCTGCTGCACTGCCATTCCCCCTCTCTCTTTATGAATCACCAGTCCCTGTTGTGCCCTAAACTAGGTTTCTGGGTCTCCTCCTTGATTCCCACCTCTCCTGAAGTCTCTGAAGGCTTCATGCCTACAGACTTGTACCCTTCTCAAGTTCCTCTCTCAAACTGAGTAAGTTGGATTACAGCTGTCAGGCCTATTCTTCCACTCCTGCGCATGCTGGACCTGATTTGCTCCTTAGGGGTGCACATCAGCACTGGCACATTCCAGTCTTCTTCAATCATTAGCCTGTATGCAGAGAGTGGCTATCTCCCATTGGATGCCCATCGTACTTGGAGGGTCTCAAATACCTTTTTCGTGTTTGGCAGTTCTCTCCCACCCTGGTCTTCCAATCCCTCTTCAGCCCTTTCACTGTGGCATGCTTTGACCATCATCCCCACTTAATCCAACTATTTGGTCTCCAAATGGCCCCATCCTGTCTTCTGGGATGGAGGAGCGAGTGCTGTCCTCTCCCCCTCAACTACTCCCATGGACCATTTCTCCTCTCCATATTTGCTCCCTCCTTTCTACTGTACCAAGTCCCAGTTCCATCCATCCGCCCTTCAGCATCTATTCTTATCCCATTCCTCTTCCCATGCTGACTCTATCCCAGTGTTCACTGATGGCTCTCGCTCTCCACCATTGGAAACAATCATTATCCCTCCCCCCAGCAGCTTCCACCTTTACAGCAGAACTATCAGCTATGTTTTGGCTCTTTGGTTCCTTTTCAGCTCCCCTCTAAATTGTTTATCATTTATTCTACTCCTGTAGCGCTCTTGAGGCCCTGTCCTCTCTTGTCTCTCCACACCCACTGGTGCAACAGATTCAGGACTGGCTGGTCCTTCTTTCACTATGCCGTAAGGTAGTCACCTTCTGTTGGGTACCTTCCTACATTGGTATTCCGGGCAATGAATGCACGGATGCCACGGTGAGGGAGGTGTCCTCCCTGCCTTTTGACCCTCACATGCCTCTCCCAGCATCAGACTTTGAGGGTTTTCTGGGAGGCACTCCTTCGGCGGTAGCAGCACCAGTGGGAGGATGTGTCTGGGAATTCTTTGAGGGTGTTGAAGCCCACGAATCAATGGTGTCCTTCCTTCTGTCAGTGTGACCAACAGTCAGAAACCACTCTGATGAGTCTATGTATCTGTCATACTTGCCTCATGCATGGGCATCTTATGACAGGAGATGTTGCCCCCTCCTGCCCATGCAGCATTCCACTCTCTTTCACATTTGCTTTTGGTTTGTCCTGCCTTTGCCATTGCTTGCTCCCAGTTCCTCCCTTTTTACCCTTCATGCTCCACTCT